>JAIPRL010013616.1:0-10338 GCA_025469235.1 Pemphigus obesinymphae
TTTTTTGTTCAAAATATCATTACATCCATACAATAACAACTAATAGAAAATAATAATAAAAAAAAAAAAAAAAAAAAAACGAAATGCATAGGACAATGTCATAAAATAAATAATACACACCTCATAATCTTAATTTATATACTCCTTATTTTTAACAGACGTACAAATATGGCTAATAAAAAAAATCAATAATATTTAGAAATTGTATACAAAACTATATATACCCATTAGTAACAACATACCATTATAAAACCTTCATATAGGCATAAATGAAAAGAGGTCAACTTTAACAAAAACCTATATTAATGAACGAAATAAAAAAGGGGGAGTGTAACTATATGCATGTCGTGAAAACAGTAGTTGTATAAAGAAAATACTGTAGCAAAACATGGCTACACATTTTTGGTATTATTGAAAATATAAACACATGTATACAAAAAACCATAATATCAGTAATAATATTATCACATAGGTACCTATAGGATAAGAAAGAATTAGTTTTAACAAATATCAGAACAGCTAAAAATGTAAACCGACATCACTACATGCAGAAGGGACATATATTTAGTAGTTCTATAAAGAAAATACTTTATTGAACTATAACTGCACAAAATTAAAAGTAAAATAATAATATAATAATAAAATTATTTTCTTGATTATAAAAATAAAAAACGTAAAATAAAATAAAGTAATATTTACAAATAACATAAAATTAACTATAAAACCTTCAACAAAGCAAAAAAAAAAAAAAATAATCGAAATCTAAACTAAAAAAAAAAAATTGAAAAAAAAACCACACATATAATAATCAAACTCAAAACACAACACAAAAAATATAAATATTTAAATATTACACCAGATATGTATTTAACACTGGAACTCGCATTCAACTCAGTATAGCACACACCTAGGGATTCATTGCACATGACTGCGGAAGACCACACTTAAATATCACATCATTCAACAGCCTGGAGATTGGGCCATGTGAACCAACATCAAGGACATGGTCATCAAGGACTGCATCAAGGACGGAAAATATTGCGAGGATCTAACTTCTACAAAAACACAGAGACATATCCTATCAACTTTTAATCATGCCTCATATCAGTGGACTATATCATATCAAAATGTTCAACTTTCGATGACGCTCAGATGGTTCAAGCAGGGTTTTACTCTGAGATAATAGAACCGGGTTGTGACCGATGCACCGAAATACACCAGAGACTGACCCACTCGGAGATATTCAATAATAAACCTTAAAATAAATAAAACAATGCTTATATCATACACTGTTGTCGGAATTTTAGATGCACAATTTTCAAGTCAGACAGAAGATAATGGGACAATGCCATAGTCCGAGCTAAGTTCAAAATAACTTTATTCGAGGGAACAGCCACCGCTAATACCAGGGAAAACACAATGATACTGCCAACCGGAACCAGATTAAAGCTATTATATGCATACGGCATAGACCAATATAAAGGAGAAACGAAAAGACTACTGATATCTATACGTACTTCGTTGAAACGGAACGAATAGTATTCGCACTTAAAAACATCAAAAGGACATACGCTTGCTAAATACCAGTTTTACAAACCGAACACATGCAACTATTAACAGACGATTACTTCCTCAACAAATTTAAACAAAAAAAAAAAAATTCACCTCAAAACAGATTTAATATCATACTTAAAAAACCTATTCAAGCCATCTATAATAGATCTATACGAGGATATAATATTCAAACAGTGCGAACATAAAGAAAAATTCTGCCACAAAAATTGACACTTCCTTCATATAGTCTCCCTGAATTCGCATATGCAGTAGGAGGTGGACCTGAATTTACTGCTACAAAGGTGGACGAAATAATATACCTAATAAAATGCAAAAAAATCAACCTGGAAATAACCCAAAAAGAAGCATGTTTCAACGATCTGGCAGTCGCATATAACAATAAAACGGCATTCTTGGCACCAAAATCGCACGTTCTACAAAAATACGGCATCGAAGCAGGTTGCAATAACTTATTACCATCAGGATTCAAACTAGATGGGGACTAGTTTAGCATGGTACCAAATTTTCGCGAAATCAAGAAACCATGAAACCCGACACCACATGGACCTAGTCTTAGAAAATCCCAGAACACTTAATGAACGCCGAAATATACATACAGGACACCTTAAAGGCCTTCCAAAACCACATTTTGTTTCCACAATAAGTCGAAACAGCACAAAAAAACATACCTAGCAAGACAATCAATGGGATATGGACCATCACAGATTAAGGATCAAGATTCAGCAACCTAATTGATGAACAGATAATAAGCAATCTTGTAGAAAATAAATTACACAACATGTGGGGCCGGTTTACATTAATTAACTTTTGTATCCCGAATGCCAGGCATCATATTCATTGCCAAAATGTTCATGACTTTGATAAACATGGGTCTAAACCTCACGATCCTATATCGAATATTCGGATGGCACATGTAAACGGTGGCCGACATTTTCTCTAGTATAACACACTAATTGATACCCAAAAACCATAAACAGAACCAAGGATACACTTAAGTACACTATCAACTACAAAATGAAGACTCAGACCTCAGCAACATAACAAGACACAGAAAACTGTCATTGTAATTATAAAATTTCCTTATTACATAAAAAAAATAAACTAAAAATAAAAATATCACTAAAACTATAAATATTAAAAATGTAATGAGGCACGCATGATCTGTCCTTACAAGAAAAATATCATATGTACCATAATTAATTAAAAAAATAAAAATAATAAAATAAGACCACAAATATGTTCTATAAATAAAAATGAAAATAAAAACAGAAATACAAAATCTTTTTGATCAGATATAATTTTATTAATCTTAAGTGAAAATAATGTATAAAAAATCAAAAAAATAGGGTCGATATAATATGTGTGATCTGTTCTTACAAGAAAAATATCATATATACGATACTCACTCCCACACTATTATACAAAAGAACACAACATTTTAGATTTAGACAAAATAATAGTGTAAGTACAAATATAACAATTTTTAAATAGATATAAGTAAACTTAGACGACAATAATATTAAATTTAATAATTTAATTCATAAAAAAATTAGGCTTAACGAAATACGTGTGATCTATTGTTACAATAAAAACATTAAGTACGATATTAACTTACAAATAATCTTATAAAAAAATACAACTGTAACACAGTCATTCCACAGGTAAAACACAAATATGAAAATCAAAAAAATAGGGAACATTTACTCTGTGAACTTAACACAAAGATCACAAAGAAAGGCGAGAACTATGAAAATTATTACGTATAATCCAAACGACATGAAACAGAGTGATGAGTAGGTATAAACATATTTAGACATACGGATAAACCGTATAAGTAACGCAATTATAACAACGCCCTCAAGTACAACAGGGACAGCAACCACTATCATAAATACAACCGCGACCACAACCTTAACCACAAACACAACCAAACATACAACTGGAACCACAACTACAGACACAACCTCAAACACAAATTCAAATAAACATACAACTGGAACCACAATAACAACAACAACCCGGAAAAAGGAGAGGCAAGAGTCGTAGAGGTAAAAACAAGCCAAAATCTAAAACATACTGTAAAAAAAATATGCATAGATATAAATAAATAATAAATCATATTAACTTCGAAAATCAAAAATTACAAAAAATTAATATTATATAGTCTAAATACAAGATTATGTAGATCTAATACAAATTTAATTTGAACTTTCACTTACATAATCCTCATCATCTCACAGAATTTCAAGAAGTAATATGTTCGCATTAATATCAATATTAAATTAGTTAATATCAAGCAAAAATACACATACCATGTCTCCTAAGTTTTCTTTTATATTATAATTACAAACCCTGTTCAACCATTATCATAATAATATGAATAATGAATTATCATGTGTCATCACAACCTTTGTAAAAAATTACATTAATATGACGTAACTAATTATGCACGATAAGACAGAAATTTGTCAACATAACATCTGAAAAAAAAAAGGTAAAAACATTCATGCAATAGCTCATTCAGAATCCGTCACAAACAACCTTTTACACCCAACATTTATGACCCCAATTTGACAGCATTACTGATGAATACTTACTACCGGTGTTAACATCAATGCTGACATTTTTACAGGTTATTTCAAATTTATATGCCAACTTGTGGGCGATGTCACGAGGTCGTGGCATTTTTTTTTAAACATGAACGGATTATAACGACATCGTGCACACACGCATCACAAACATTTAATGCGATAAATATTTTTATAAACATATACACATATTAATTTGTAACATTACACACACACACACACACATAGGTTTAATAATATTGTAAAATCCCGAGGAACGTTTAAAAAGTAAATATAATATAATAAAATTTTTGCATAACAAATCCTCCAATAAATGATGGTGTACAAAGATATTTTATTTGAGCAAAAGAACCATCTGGCATTTCTATAGAAATATTAAGACGCTTAAAATTAATATAATAGATAATAACATAAACGACTGGCACACAATAATGTTATAAATATCGTTTGAAATATCCATTTTCAATATTAATATAATAAATAATGAAATAAACGACTGATACACAACAATATTATAAATATCGTTTCAAATATCTATTTCATCTTTGTCGCGTATACAAAAGCAATACTATACATATATAAGCGATCGAGGGCATCCGCAGAAATATCAACCGGGAGTGGCAGCGCTGTCCCGAGAGAAGGGCGTCTTACCCCCCTACTTCGGAAAGCAGTCGGAAAATAGTAGAAAAAGTCAATAGTACTTTTTTTTTTGCTTATTCACGTGTGTTGAATGATGTATTTTGGAATTTTGTCGGAAAATTATGCAGCAATGGAAGTATTTTTCGGAATTTTAAGTCGGTAAACTATAAATTATTAGGATTTTAATTAAAAAAATGAGTTGATTATCTTTTTTTTTGCTTATTTTAAGTTTTTTGAAGAAATATTATTTTTTCACATTTTTATCTCTCCAAAAGTTTTCTTCGGGACTGGCTTTGGATTGGGTACAATACTTATAAGTTATTTATGTAAGTATGTATATTTATATAAATCATAAGAAATAACATAGGTACACAACATATACAACATAGTTTATTGTTTAATATGTAACCTGTCTTTTCAAATAGCATTACTTTTATTTTTATAAAATGTCCACACTTTTGAAGTCGCATTTGTGAAGAATAATTATTTTACGGAAGCCAATAAATTGTGATAATAAATCATACAATATTCAACATTTCAAACTATTATTATTAAGTACTTACATAAAAAATGATTTCTTATTGAAAATAAAAAATAGTTTTAAAAATATTTATTAAAATATACCCTATATAAATATTGGCTCAAATAGCGGGGAGGGAGGGAGGGGCCATGATCCGGTCCGGACCCTTTACAGGCGTCCTTGTAAGCAATATATTGTTGCATTCTTAAAACACCTTTCAAAATATTAAATCTTCTAAAATACCTATATATATATATGTTTTTTTAATCAAATTAATTATTACATTTAAGTTAAATGATTTTTTTCAAAATTTTCATCGGATATTCTCCACTTTTTTTTTGTCAAAATACCATGACTGATCACCATACAAAAATATGATAATATAAAAATAAAAATAAAATTTTCTGTATGAAAAAAAAGTAGTTAAATATGAGTATTTGAATTTCTGCAAAAATACAAAAAAAAAAGATTAAAAATACACTAGAAGTATTTAAATATATTTATTCAAATACTTAACACTGGTACCTACCAATTTGTCTAATATTATATCTATAGATATAACATATTATTAGTAAATATTTTTTGCAATTTGGATCGTGCACCTCCCACCCTTGGATCCACGTCTATTGTAATCTAAATTCAAAGTATGAGTATATTATAACGTTATCTTATATTTATAATAATATTAACAATATAAGCATAGGCACAATTTGAGAAAGACTAGAGGGCTAAGCTTTCCCCAAAAAATCAATCATAGCCCCCCCCCCAAATGTTTTGTATTTAAAATTGTTTATTATTGGAACACCAAAAAAAAATTGAATTATTGGTTTCACCAAATATAATCCATTTTATTTAGAAATCGAAAAATAAAATATTATTATTTTCATTGTTAAGCATTTGTTACAATTCGAATTGCAGATTTTATTTTCGACTTTGGTATTGCACGTATCTTATCTTACCATCATTTTTGTAATAACCGCCCGACTTACACTGCTGCTGTTATTTATATAGGAGTCATATTATCACAGTTATAATATAATATGATATACCTACTTTATTTTAAGCTGATAGTTTTCACCATGCGCTTTTGCCTCATATCCGTTTGCATTTGGTTATAGTTTGTATTTTCCATATGTATGCGTCCATATGTGTAGATTTCTAATTATTTATGTGTTGAAGATGTGTTACATGATTTTACTCGTAGATTATCATTATAAATAATAATCATTTTTAAATAAAATATGATGTACCTATTATGGTATATTAATTATTATATGCAACTCTATCCTTTTATTAAATTTCAGTTTTAATTTCTTTTTCAAGAATTTCCGAAGGGGAGGCAAGAGCAGATTCAGAAGTCCTGAACGGGGGGAGAGGGAGGGCAATTTATTAGTAATAAGCTAATAAACTAAGGTGTGCATTTTGAGTTTTTTGGTGAATTGGGGGGGGCATTTGCCTCTTCCTGTATCCGTCCTCAGGGTAAGCATAGACCCACATATCAATGTTATAAGTAGAGTAGCCCCCCAAATTTAAAATTGAAATTGTGCCTATGAATATAAGTATTATATGAAAACTTCATGTTTCCGGTATATAATAATATTTTCTGTGATAAATAATAATATATTCTTATGACCAATGTTATATAAGTATAGTACCAAACTCAAAGAATTTTATTTTGAATTAATAAAACATTTGTGGTTGATATCGATTATAATCGAAAAAATATCTATTGGTCTGTGGTTTATATACCTTCGTGATACGGTGAAATATGTCTTGTCATAGTAGCGCTTCAGTGACAATTCATTTAGAAAGACTTTTTAACATAAAACCAATTATTCCATATTTTATGTACATAAGATTTGAAAATTTTGTATAATATAGATTTTTGAAATTTAAAAATTTAAAAGTGTTGTTTTTAACGTTTTTTAATGTTTTTATTAAAACGTTTAAAACTCCGGTTTTAAACGTTTTAAACAAAATCAATATGTTTTTTTGACGTTTTAAACATAACAATCTTGATTATATCCGTACATTAATAGTGTTGCAGATTTACATTTTTGATACCGATTTATTAAATCAGATTAGTAAGATATTCGTTGTGATAATCGAAAAATCTAGAATAATGAATAAACTAAAAAAATTAAAAAAACATTTAATAAAGAAATATCATCGGCCCATTTGGTAAAAAAAACGATATTGTGGTGGATATTGATAATACATTATTTATTAGTACCACTTTCGAGCAGAATACGAGTTTTATTTATGCAAAACAATTTACTTTATTAAATGTATTTGAATATAACATACGTATGAGTACAGACTAAATGTATGGTGCATCTAAATACTGGACTCAAAATTACAAGTAAAACAATACTTGGGATTTAGGAATCAAATCTGTTCATTTTAATGTATGATCAAATAAATTAATAAAATATTTTAAGTATAAATCATAATGTATAAGTTTTCTCTTAGAAACAACAGTCAAATGCCAAGTGTTTAATATAAGTATTAATGGAATATATTGTATATATTTGATTTATTTTGTTAATTATTTAACAATTACCTATTCATATAGTTTTTTAAATAATTGAAAAAAATACAAACTATAAAATCAATGTTTTAATAACTAAAGTTTTGTGTAAGTAAAAAATTCATACAAAGCAATACGTATACAATAAATATAAAATCGTTGGAGTCGGCATTGTACGTCGGAATCCACAAGTTGGAACATATACTCAAAACCGGTAGGTACCAATATTATATTATACCTATATAACCTATATTATAATTTCTACAATTTGTAAAAATTTCGTATACGTCCCCCTAAACTATATAAAATAAAGTTTAAATTAAAAATTAATTCATTACCTATTTCGAAAAAAGTCTACGTAGAGCACTAGATACATACCTAATGTTGTTTTCTATCATTTGTTTCGTGTTTTTAAGATGTCTGTAAGTTGGTAAAAATGTGAAATACTAATGCGAATTTATCATTAAAAATTACATCCTCTTAATGTCATAACATTTTCAAAAACGTATGGGTTACATTAACATTTAGAAATAAAATAGTATAATAATATAATATAATATAGTATGTTATGTGGTGTAACCAACGCCGTTGTATAAAACGTGTAGGCAATAACGAAAATGAAATAAAATTATTTGGCTGGCTTTCTGTCGTTTAAAATTATTGTAAAATAATTATTGTATATGTTGGCATAATTGAATTGATTCGTTTTGTGACCACTGGTTTTTTTTATCTGCGGGCGTTTTGTCGCAGGTTTCATGTCGTTTTCGGGTGGTCATATTTTGTCGACTGGCGTTTTTAGGTGTAACTAATTAAATCTAAAAAAACTAATAAATAATATAATAACTAATCTTAATCTAAGACCAAATGGGCATAACTGTTATTATTGGTATATTTATAGATTAATTATACTTATAATCTATGGTATATTATTTTACCATTTGGTGCAACGGAAAATTTAATATCGTAAAAGTAGTTAGCCTGTATGCGAAGCGCGGTAAATATTGTATTATCATTAATCACGTTAACACTTATATCAAAGCGGTAAATAATTATTATACGTGCACTGTGTTTTGGGTGCATAAAATATTACGTAAAATGCGATTTCTTGACTTATGCATCATCGGCATTCTCAAGATATTGATTTAAAGACTTCAAACGGCAAGTAAATTTTTAGTTCGTAACATATTTAACTTGTAAAATGCATAATTACAGCTCCATTTCATATAACACTATTGTTGTACACTTTACAAAATGTCATTTTGTTTTTGTTTAATGTTCCTGAACACTGATCATTTAAAATAGTACTTTTTGTTACAAAATATGCAAATATAAATAATGTGTTATATTATATTTATGTTGTATGGAGTTTAAATTGTTTTTATTATTGGTTTGCTAAGGAAAATATTTTGAGGCGAGTATAAAAATTCTTATCAATTTTTCCAGTGTTGTAACGCACAATACGGTATAGTATAACATAATACGTATTATACTTTTGTAAACGTATAGTATACTCTTAATTGTATAAGTTTTATACTGCATACACCTAATGGTGTGTACTCATACACATGTTATACCTATATTATAGTTATACACACCTAAAATATACCTATTTAATAATATATATGTATAAGTAGGTATCTACCTGAAATATTTTAATATTTTCTGATAATACAATCATTTTCACTATGCTGCATAAAATGACTTACATTTTTATTATAGACTAAAAGATATTATGAAAGTTATGAAATATCACGAAATACGTACAATGTTGGATTCTATAACAACTATGCACTATTTTGGTGAAATATACTTATTCTAAATATTTCATTTTAGATTATATTGAAGATTTACTAGAGAATTTTGGAAACAGAATTTTTATATTTTTGCCAAAGAGGATTCAATTTTTGGAAATAGGTATATTAATTTGAAAACCTTTGTCTTAAAAAATAAAGTAATACTAATTTATTTGATTATTGTATTTTTAATCATGTGTTTATTATAATTAATAAACATTTTTATATTTCTAATATAAGAAAATATATTAGTTTTTTTCTTTTATTGTTAATTTACTGTATAACGTATAACATTTGTACCTATGCATCCATAGTGTAGTTTAAGGCCACAACAGGCTAATGAATCTTTATATTTGAAGCCTGTAACCTAATAAAAAAAACAAAAAAAAAAAAGCCGGTCAGTAGGGGGTGGAAGCACTTCGTTCGTCGGGTGTCAGTATGGGTGGATGCACTTCGCTACTGGGCAGAGTACTTTTGGTGGATGTATTGAATTTGAAAGCAATGATAAATCATTGCATTCAATAAAACGATTCTGAGCGTAGCTTCGGTGTAGTATACATAACTCTTATCATTTTTTTTTCTAGGGATCGATCGAGGCTGTTATTTTTATTTTATTTTTTAGTCGTGTTATTCATCATTGAAAATCACAATTTTTGCCCAGGTCTTAAAATCTCATTTTACCAACTATTTGGG
>JAIPRL010013617.1:0-10336 GCA_025469235.1 Pemphigus obesinymphae
ATGATTTATCATTGCTTTCAAATTCAATACATCCACCAAAAGTACCCTGCCCAGTAGCGAAGTGCATCCACCAATACTGACACCCGACGAGCGAAGTGCTTCCACAACCTACTGACCGGCTTTTTATGTCTGTACCTAAAAAATGTCTACTAGAAGGAGTACTCCGATCTTTATAAGCTTACCCGGTTTCCGATAGCAAATTTCATCTAGTTGGTACATTAAAGAGGTTATTTTTAGATTTTTAATTTTTTCGATAAACGCGTGAGAAAAATCTATTAAAAAATTAGTATAAAAATCGGAAAACATGATTGTGGTAAAAATTTTTATAACTGAAAATATTGATTAAATTTTCACCACAAACGTATATACTTACGTAAAATATTAATACAAACATTTTTTGAAAATTTTGATTTATTTTTAGGCTATTTATAGCAATATGCAAATTTGAAATTTAATTCTTAATATATAGGATTAATCCTATAGGATTAATTTTAGTTTTTAAAACCTAAAAATTGTATACAGTGTTAAAAATATGTCATTTTATAGCAACATACAAAACATTTTTAAATCGGTTGGTACAATACTTCTTAATAGCTATTTAATTTATTTTTTGAATACCCATTTAATTTTTTCGACATTTCGGTATGATTTGTGTTTGAATTTTGGGAAAATAATGGATCTATAAACTTGAAATTTTTACCAAAAACATATGTATGTACATTATGAAGGTAATTTTTACCCAGTTTTGGGTTACTAATAGCAATTTTTAATTTTGAGTCATTTAATTTATAATAGGTACTTTACAGAAAAATTAGATTTTTGGCATTTTTTTTTTTTAAATATGTATATTTTGATCAAAAATATAATGGTGAAGTCAGAATTTAGCGGTCGGACTTGGTTTTAAAGTCATATCAAATTGAAATTTAATGATTTTATTAATTCGTTTAAAAGTAGGTATATTTTTTTTATATTTTATAACAGTTTTACTTTGTCTGGTGAAAGTTGATTGTGTATCCTCGGTTTTAATCCTTTTGCTTCCAAATAATTTTTTGTACTTTTTTCAACATTTTTTGTTTATTATATTATATTAATATATTAATATTAAATATATATTATTAGTATAATCTGTAGCAATTGTCAAGTATATCCACCGAAGCTTTGTTCAGAATCGTTTTTTTAGAAAGAAATTATTTATTATTGCTTTTAAATTCAATATATCCGTCATAATTATCCTACCAAATGTGCGAAGTGCTTCCGGCTTTTTATAAATATATTTTAAACATTTTCATTCAAATATACTTGTGACACTTATAAACTTATTATATTATAATACATTTAATCGGGTCATATAATATGTAGATTGCAAGTAGAATATAAAAATCGATTTAATATACCTACTGTTATATATAATAAATAATTTATTATATCATCGAATTATTTAAAATCATTTAAATTATTTAACAAATTCTGGCTTTATATTTGCACAACGTAGTACACAGTGATCGCAAATTCGTAGTTTTGACATCAAAAGAAAGACCATTATATGTGTATTGGGCTATTAGGTAAATAAAAAAATCTTTCCGAGGAGGTTTAGTTAGGAACTTAGGGTTTATATCTTAAAAGAATCAAATTCTCTACGATCAGGTCCAGACCGCAAGTATGGATTGCCTAACCAAGCTCATGAGCCACTTTCTCTACACACTATCAGTCCAAACTTTTAATTTCGTGGTATACTTTATAAGTATTTTTTTGTAAAATGTATGACATATGATTTCAAATTTATAATTTGTTAAATGTAATAAATTCGTTATTAGTATGAAAGTGGTAGTAAGTAATAGTAAAAGTTTAGCGGTTTTTAAAAATTTTCGATTAGTCAACAAATGTTTAATTTTTTATAAACATGTATTTACATGTGATACATTATGCTGATGTTTGTTTAAATATTGCATGTGATAGTGAAGTTTCAAAAAAAAATCAAAAAGAATATAGACTAGAATCTTTCTGGTCAGTATTAACTACGATAGAAAATTATAAAAAAAAGTTGTATTATTGTATAATTCGTCTTCATTGAACGGTATACTGAGCTTACGGCCCGGCCCGTGTGGTCCAGCCCGCCACGATCCAAAATTATCCGACTCAGACCACGGCGAACTTGAATTATTTCTCACGGTCTGGCACAGCGATCCATGCTCGTTGTCCAAACCCGATAGTCTACGGACACATTAAAGTATCCGTAGATGTAGATCAAAGGGAGTTTTCTATTTTTTGAACATAAGAGTATAAGACTAATAACAAAATACTTTTAAAACGTACTTAAATTTTAAACATTGATAAATCGTTAATTTTTAATTCTTCATAAAATATCTCTAAAATTCTTTACGAGTATTTGGACCCCTTAAAAACATATTACAATAATAATAATAAATATATATATATATTATAAAAACAACAGTAGGTATATATATATATTATATCTTGTTATTTTTATATGAGTATTACATTTTTGAATTAATATATTTTTAATTTTAAATATATATATAATAATAATAATAATAATGTATAAATACTTTTGCCTATATCACTCAAGCAATTTTTATGTTGCTTGAAAAATAAGAAAATTATTTAAAAAAATAAAATAGGTAGGTGCATATATATGTATAAATGTATGATATTGTAATACTTTGTACTTGGACAATTTTTTGTTGTAATAATATTTTTCTGAAACACATAATATCGTGTTTAAACGTGTGGATAAAATTAAATATTAATTTTTTCTAATATACTATAAAGTATAAAGGATTATACGATTGAATTATACATTTATACTATATAATATAGGTGTACATAATATATAGGTATCTAATTAACGTATATTATACAAATCTGGTTCAGAATTCAGATATTCAATTGAGTTAATTCTGGCACATCGGTAGTGGTGGTGGCGAATATCGTTGGAGGTGTTATTGTCGGTCCCCCGAACGAGGTTATGAAAATATTGACAACAGTTATAAGGAAAATTCCGACTATGACGTAATTGCCCAGTTTAAACGCCATCTTTCGTTGATCACAATTTGTCACATTATATCGGGCACTCAGCAAAAGCGTGACGCCAACTAAGATCTATTAAACAAATGGCTATTTAGTTCAGAAAAACCAATGTAAAATCAAATGGACTGCAGTTGAATTGTATCCATAAAATAATAATAATAATATTAAATAAACAATAATATTTTTCTTTTCTGAATTGCATACTACAATATAGAGTATTTGAACGTATACCATACTTTAAAATGGCCTATCCAGGTTATATGCCATTAGTTTACAATTTAATACAAATTAAAAACCTAATTATGACGTGATATTTCCCTTTTCAATTTTGTAGACTTTTGTACTGATAGTAGACAGTAGAAATATAATATAATCGGCAGCACGTTGGGGTTAAAATGTTACATTTTAAAATTTGAATGTTTTAATTTAAAATAAATTAAAATCATATAGCATTAATATTTAAAAATGCATTTTATTTACAGCAAATAATATGTGTTCATTTTTTAATGTATTTACTTCAACATACGACTGCAGACTACAGGTACTGTATTATTATTTATTATCTATACGTAATGACCACACCGTCGTGTTTTTTGGTTAAACAGATCATTCTATTTATTATTAAATAGTCCAACACGATTTCTGTTCCAATAAACATTTTTAAAACGGTATATATAGTCTTCGTTATTTATTTAAGAAAATTATTGAGCTACATTTTTCATTTTCATATTATACATTAATAAAAACTTTTTAAAGTTTCCTAAATTTTTAACATCAATTTTTAATTACATAATATAATAATTATTAAAAAAGTGTTTCCTTCGTAAATATTCGAATAATTTTTAAAAATTTATATTTGTGTACTTATTGCGATGTTCTGATTTAATTAGAATAATTTATTTGAATGAAAACTTTAAAATATACATTTTAAGTGGTTACAAAATAGATTGTTGACATGTGCACATGTGTGTGTGTATATATAGTTCCCCGTATACTTTTGATGCGAGTTACTAACACATGATCATGCACGACTCACTCAAAATTGTACAAATAAAGAATAATAAATTGCCTACATAATACTCCTTAATATAGTGTGGTGTAGTTTTTTCAACGTTTTTTTTCGTATAATATTATTTTAACTTTTAACTTAATTAGCCAGTAGGTAATATAATTTATTTAAAAATAATAATTACCCATAAAATTTAGTTTGACGCTTTAATTGTTTAATATTTGAAACAGTAAATTAAGCTGTATTTAAATAGTTTAAAATAAACATTATTTATGTCTTTTGCTAGGTAGGTACTTAAATACAAATTTCCGGAGTTTCAATAACGTATAGGTACCTCATAGACAGATCTATATTTTAATGTATGACATGCAATTTTGCTACTTATACTTTTTATTTTTTGAAATACAATTATTATATATCACCTGTAAAAATATGCTTATTAACAAGAGTATGACACAAATGACGTAAACAAAGCTACCATCACTGGATTCTAAAACGTATCTTAGCTGGTTAGCATTTGCAGAAAATAGCGCAACGTCCATCATTCCGTGAGACAACAGCTTTTTGTTCCTATACAAGTTAAAAGCCTTCGGGGTATCTTCGTCCATAATTGTGTTAGCCTGAAATAAGGTTACCAACTGTTTTATTATTTATTATCAATATATTTATATTTACTCATGTATAATAGTATATTTTTCTATACATGTATCTATACATTTTATATACATGTCTTTTTCAATACATGTTTAAATAAACTGACATTTTGGTCTAATTTTATATTTTACCAGTATTTCATTTGAGTATGTGTATATCATATATTGTTCAAGATAAATATTTTAAAAATATTTAAAAACTTTCATATTGTGATTTAGAAAAAAAAAATCTATCAAATTTATGTGAAATATACGTGTGACCATGTGAGTGATTTAGTATTATAATAATAATATATAAATATATATAATGCAGTTGCTCAGTATAAAACTCATTCTCATACATAATTTAATGTTTAGATATTATATTCTTATATGTTCATAAACAATGGTATAAAAATTAAAGAAAAAATCAAATTAAATTAATCTAAAACCATATAATTTAAGGTAATACATAATTGATTTTAATTTGATAAATTTAAAGATTAATGGGAAAAAATGTTAACCTACTCAGTTGAAAAAGTTCATTTTTGTTATTTTTCATTAGACAATTAAGCCAGCTAAACTAGATAATAATGAAAATGTCTGTAAAAATCAAGTTAATATAATAAAAATTTTAACTAATTAAATTAGTTAGTTAGTGGCAAAAAAATAATTAACTAGTTGAGTTAAAAAGGTAAAGAAAATAATAAACTTTTTAACTATAATGCCCATATTTGTTTTTAATGAAATTACATATATAGCCTATAATATGATATATATAGGTATTACAGCAAGCCATATTCAATCACTACAAATTTAGTCCCTCATTTAGTATAATATGTAAATCCAGTGTCCAATGAAATTGTATAAAATAATAATATTTAAAAACAAGAACAAATTAATATTCTGACAAAAAATAATAGAAATAGAACGCAGCTAAAGGATTTATGGGAAAATTTTAATTGAAATTAAAATAAAGATGTTTACACTTGGCACTTTTAAGTATTAACAAATAGGCACGCTATAAGTTTAACTCAAAATACATAATAGAAACTTTTAATTTATAGTAGAATTTTTCGAGGACTATACATATACAATCGAATGAGCTATATTTTATTGTGTAATTTTAAGCGTTTTTAAGAAATAATTATTTTATTTTAACGAAGTATAATAATTATGTTTTATACGTTTTAGGGTTTAAGAAATATCTTTTTGCCATCATAATTTATAGATTCTATAAGTTCACAAAGTCGTAACGTTTATAATTTGTATTTGTATAAAATTTTTTTTTTTTAATCTTGACCTAACATATAGGAGACTTTTACGGAATAATTATAACGCGATGTTTAAATGTAAATGTATAGCATGCGGTTTTGATTTTTAAAATACCTATTGTGAACTATAATATAATATTATTAAAATGTAATATAATTTAATATATAGATATTTAATATAATATTATGGGTGTACTGTATAGGTACGGGAATAAAATTGAATAAGTTAAATTTTTTTTTTCTGCTTCATACCTCGTCGACTACAACAGCTTGGCTTGATAATAAATGTTCGTCGTCCATCGGAAGCCCTTTTTCAGTTTGACTATTTACCATCGAAATTTTAGAATCGTTACCATTACGGTCATCAGTCGTATAACTTGTCGCAGAACTATGTGCAGTCATGTCATTCATTTCTACTTCTGGTGTTTGGAAATCGGTAGATTTTCTATACGGTCGTTTTAACTTTGACCGAATGACGTCTTTAGACTTTCGTTCATTACTGTCGATCGTTGGTTCGACGGTATATGGCCGCAAATCAGACATTTCTGAAACTAAATCAGATACCTGGTATTTACCTAGTTATACCTATACGTTTATGACGAGAACGAGTTACATTTCCACCTGTTGACGAGATTTCCGATAGTCAGTTTTGCACGTGTTATTAATTAATATATTATATATAGTTTAGTAGGGGATATTATTAGTTGTATTCTTTTTTATATTTTCTTGCTTATTGTTTAATTCAATAATATCATATTATATTATCGTTAATTTACCTTGAAAACATGTGTGTGTGAACACTAATTGATGAACAATGTATATATAGATATGGTACGTTACACTTATATGCACATATACTTACGATATATTCTATAATATTTTCCTAACATTGCTAAATAAAATTAATTTATAAATTAATTAAATTACATATATCGTTATAAGTTATTATTCGATTTTTATATTGCATGTGTATATAATCAGTGTTATTATTTTTTTTTTTAAATGACATAGGTTACTTCACCGTTTCGTTAAAAATTCTTTTGTATTCAAAATAAATAATATACATGGAATTCCTTCTTAATGAAATTATGTAATTGTTCAATGCCATAATCAATCTGTATCTACAGTTGAATACAAATTAAAAATATAAAGAAGTATCGTTTTTCTTAACTAATTAGGTATCTATAGGTAAGTAAAATGAAATTCATTATTTTTGTGTTTTATTGAAGTCCAATAATATCTTGATTCTTATATACATACTTAATAGGACGCCACACACCCGATTTTAAAGGTACCTATAGGCAATTTTAATTTTAATAAAAATTAAAAAAATTAAAAGTATTTAAACATATTTTAAAAGTAATTTAAAAATAGATTTGTGTTAGTACCATATTTAATTAAATGATCATAATATTTATTAAAAAAAAACATGTTTATCCATTTTTCATTTTTATCAACTTCAAAATATTAATACGCCTGTGGTAGAGAACGGTTTTCGTGAGTTTGTTATATTTTATATAGTAAAATTATATAATATAGTTATTTGGTATTTTATTGTACATATTTTAATCAACATTTAAATATAATAACCTAACCGCATTTATGTGGTTTCGTCTATGGTTGTTATAATACTTCATTATGGGTTCCAATGTTCTATATAGGAACAATATATAGGTACTTTTGTAATAAATTGGCCCATATTTTACTTTTTTAAATATTAATTATATAAGTATTAGGTACCCATTTTACCTCTATTCAGTTATACATCTTTTAATAAGCTTAAAAAAAAATTCAAAATTACATTTAGTACTTAGTTAGATTTTTAATTTAAAGTTATATTTGTTATACTAAATTGTAATAGGAAAAATAAACTATATCCTAAAAAATTGTCCTATTTATCCTATTATTATATCCTATAAAATTATTTTTAATAAAACAAATATAGATATATCAATATATATATAAATATTGTTATAACAGTATAAGACAATTTATATGTATTAAATTGACAAAAAAATCATTTTAATTATAGTTAAGTTTTGATAAAATTATGTAGAGCGAACTTGCAAGAAAAATTCTCATACTAATATGTTAACTTAACTAGATGATTATGGAAACTAATTGTAAAAAATAAGTTTCTAACAAAAACTTAAACTAGTTAGTTGGTTTATTAAGAAAATAATTGACTACCTTGTTGAGTTATAAAATTTAAAAAGCTGCCTAGAAATAAGTGTAGAAAGTTGATCCATCGTCCTTTTGATTCTCGGGCAAAGAGAGTATATTATTATTATTTTAAATTTCTAAGCAAAAAATAAAAATATATACCTAATTACACATGAAAATGATTATGAGATCGATATAATATTATTAAAATTATTATAAATAATATTAATATTATTTGTTATTTTCTCATTTATAAACATTTTTTGTTGGTACTACTAATACTTATACTCAATAACTCATACTGCTTTACTAGAAAATTTAATGTGATGGACTCCTTCTCTTTCCACATCGCAGTTGATGAGCCAGTACTTGAAATATCTTCAACCTACCGTCATCATTTTCTTCCATTGACGTTAGGTCTAATGCAGAAATCGCCAATGGTCAGTATAGTAGCGATTGCTGCTTCCCTCCTGTAACTCCTTTTTTTTAATACTAATAATAATTTTCAATGATATGAGAAATTAAATTCTCATTAGTATTACTTTAGAACTTCAAGTAATACACGTAATGTTGATTGACTACAGCGGTTGTCGTTTATTATTTCATTCTTCAGAGTTTTAGACATCTTGGTCCTTGGATCACTGCCCGACGAATGTTACGTGTTATCCTGGATAGAATTTGAATTTTTAAATGTTTGATTTCATGCGTCCAGTTTTAAGACTTGTGCCTAAATTAGATCGCTTTAACCTGTATTTATGCATATTATACTACGAAATATAAAATGTACATTTATAAATGTATTATTATAAAATGTTCTTAACATGGTTAATAACTTAATGGTATACGTATGAGGCCATGTGTTATTTTTGTATATTGTATTAGTTTTTATTTATAAATTTTTTTTTTACATATATTAAAGTATAATATATTATTTTACATCAGACAAAACATTGCTAAATATAAAAGAAAATTGTGTGCATTAAGAGATTAATTCGGGTTCATACACAAATACAAGTTTTTTACAAACCGACACAAAACAAGGCATGTATTTTAAATGGAGAAATATAGTGTAATTGTCATTGTTCTATAAATTAAATAATATAGAATGGCTCTCCAGTCATGTCCAGTTAGTTTTTTTTAGAATGTTGTTTCATGCACAGAATTTAAATTTTGTATTTTTGGCATTATATGTCAACTCACTACTCTAAAGCATATAGATACTGGTTTTGGCATGTATTCTAATTATATATATATCTATGTCTAGTCAGTGTAGAACAAATATTATTTTTAGCATTAATAAATTCGAATAAAACGATTTTTAAAAATATATTGAATAAAATATATTCAAATACGAGTGTATAATGAAATTCTGTATGGAAAAATATAACAATAGTATAATTTATAAACTATTTTAAATGTTTGAATAATATAAGTAGGTATGTATATTGTATATAATGTAATATATATAATATATATATATATATATATATATAGGTAATAATTATTTTAGATTAGTTTATTATTATTGATTCATGTATGAGATTGCAATGTTAGAATGATTTTTTCATTATAAATCATTATTAATAAAATTAAACAAAGTTAAAATTACAAATAAATTATAAATACAATTTAGTACTTTTATTGATTAGTAAAAAAGAATCAAAATATGTCAGTTTATAAAAATAATAATATAATTAAGAAGTATAATTACTCGTATAAAGGGACGGTATAGTGTACTGCAAAGTATAAATGAACAATAAATTGCCTACCCATAGAATTCGATGTAATATTCATCTTGTATGATGTATGTACATACCCAAAGGGCCTCCATAATAATTAGAACAGGTACTAGAAGAACTTTCTAACTAAATTGTAAAAATGTCTTTATACATAATAAGTAATATTGTTTTTATAATATACAATGTTATATATTATATTATTAAATAACATTGTAATATATTAAATAATGTCATATTCATTTTTATTTTTTTAGATTCTGAGTAGAACGGTTAACTTTTTACAATTTTTATAGTAGCTTACTTAAAAAGACGCTAGACCAACAAATGGTTGTTAAAGGACCTATACAGTGGTTAAAGTGGAATATATTTGCAGGGGGGACTATAGCTAATGCAAAAAAAAGGCGTCCCCTGAACCAGTACCATAATATTTTTTTAAATATTTATATAAATTTAACTTTTAATCCATGTTAT
>JAIPRL010013618.1:0-10336 GCA_025469235.1 Pemphigus obesinymphae
TATATCGAACACTAAGTAATTGGAGGAATTTTTTTTAAATATCACGGCAATGATATCTTAACTCTAAATTAAACCGTTATAGAGCGTTAGCTATGCCAGATTTCCATTTATGAAACTTTTGCGACCCATTCCCCACTACACCCTCCATCTAAGCGATACCAGTCCATAGTATCTTAGTCCGTGGTATATATTATATACTCATAGCTGTAGTAATAATATATACACATATTATATATAGTAATTCATTAAAATATACCGATCAACACATTTTCAATACTTATACAGCAGTATGCCTATTTTCATATGTATTTTTTTCTGTTTAAATATTTAAGTATTAAATACTAAAACTATATATTGTAGGTACTTTTGTACAAGTGACTACGTCACAAACTTTTTTTTTTCAATGGATATATACGCTCAGTTTTGTCGGCCATTATATATTATATAATTGTCATTCGGGTGATCTTTCTCGGCGTGTTAATTATGTACCAAAACGAACATTCGATGAATAATTTCTATAATTTATATATAGGTAATATATAGTACATAAGAAAAATATAGTACGTTTTGGTATAGGTATTCTGCAGAGACTGCAAGCGTGATGGACTTCAGTCTGCGCAGTGATTGCCGGAACGGCGAAGACTTGCAGGAAGGATTGTCCAGAACGGTCGAAAACATACAACTAATGAATAAGGACAACGCGCAGTCGCTTAGAATATTTCCAACTCGAGCCTGAGCGAATTTTTTTGTTGAAAAAAAAATTGCACATAGTTAGGTAGGCGGTAGTATATATACATGAAAGTCAACAGTTCGTTGTTATTGAATGTATATATATCCATCGATTTATACGCATTCGTTTGTTAAACATTTTATTGCAGCACGACACTTATCGAAAATTGTTAGATATTTCTTTTTAATTTGTTAAACTTTGAATTTAATAATATCCCAAGTTCGGGTGTATATATACCTAATTACAGTCCTGTATAAAGCGTACAACCATATACTATATGGGTATATTGAACTCTTTTGGAATTTATTATAATGTTTTCCTCATTTTAAGTAACCGAATTTTTATTAAATTACATAAGAAACTATCTAAAAATATAGCTAATTAAAGAACCTACTGAGTGACGTAGTATTACAATTCAATTAGATCATCTATTCGATTATCCGCAGGTCTTATAATATAATACCTGCAGAATTATCAATTGCGTACTCGGTACATATGCAGAATGAATATTTGTTAAAAGGGACGTATCTATCTATACATTTTTAAAAAACTTTCCAAGAGAAACAAAATACTGTTTTGCTATCTCAATTTATTTGTATTTAAAATTTTAAAGATCTATATCATCATAATTTCATTTAAATAGCATTACCTAATTATATCAAATAGAAAAATAAAAATGCGTTTTTTTTTTTGCTATAAATATCCAAAAACGATCAGCTAGGTCCCGTTTAACAAATTACAATTTCAAAATAATATTACACGCATGTAAAATTAATATATTTTAAAATGTCGAATAAAGGTTGAACGCCCAGTATATATGTTAAACACGTCATTTTGTGTTAAAGAGACTATTTCTATACTTTCTATCATTTGTGGCCGTATAAAACTATGTTATAGGTATTTACTTATTTCGTATGAACACATTATATAACATTGTGTAACCTACACATTTGGTAAGGTAACACATTGTGTAACCTATATGTACCTTTTAACGTATGCATCTTTAACGATTATTTTACACTATTTTTTATATTAAGAATAAATTAATTATTGAAATAAAGAAGGTATTTTCAATAGAAAACGACGTGTTTACATATTAAGAAGATAAATGATGAAACCATTTCGTTAAAATATGTGACTCGAGTCCATTTTAACAAATTCCCATTTTGAGAGAAAATTTTCGGAAGAACTTTTACCATTGTAAAGTTCAATACTGGATAATATTTTAAAAAAAAACTTACGCATATACCTCGTAATGTGTTAATAATACAATCATTCTGTACAGTCATAGCAGAATTCACAAAAACTATTTGGATCACATCTTATATCATTATAATAATATATTATTAATATTATTCTAAGCCCTTATTCTCTACTATTCTCAACCCTACACTGCATAGTGTAAACATTTGGTTACGTACTGATTTTATTTGAAAAAACCTTTATTCATGTTTTTCCATTATTGCGCATAGTGATTATACTATAGACATTTGTCAACATACCATATCAATATCATTATTAACACCGCAACCATGGTTACAGTAATATTTATCACATTATGTTTTGTTTTCACTACCCACCACCATATTATTATCAATCGTCTAGTGCCCATGTGTTTATCAAATTTTATCAAAGTGTACAAAACGATTTTAAATTCCAAAAAGAAATATGTTCCAAATCGTTATTGCGTGAGTGTTATTAATTAAAACCGTAATTATTACAAAATATATAATTCCTATTGTGTAATTTACATTTTTCGGTGTGTAGCTTTTTGGATACAGTGTGCGTTAAAGGAATATTTCAAATGAAAGATGAAGAAATCCGACAACTAATTCTTACTTTACCGTTATAAATAATTGGAACGTTAGTGAGGATGAATTCGACGACACAGATTTTGTACGTTGACGGTTTCTTCAAATAAACATTTCATTCTAAATTTTCGTTTTGTAAATGACTTCTATTAAGTATATCGCGTAATATCTATAAATATTATAAATGCTTTCATATTAGAAAAAAATGAAAATCTTGTCACTATAACGGTACACCGTTGCCGATTGGTTACAAATGCCTACCCTTAACCTTTTCAATGCCCAGATACATTTTGCATTGGAACATCCACAGGCCCAGATTTCTTTTTCTCCCTCTCATTTATCCTTTCTATCTTACATGAACATATTATTATTTCCAAACATAAAAAAAAAAAAAAAAAAAAAAAAACTTATTTATTAAGTACGTAATTAGCAAATATTTACCGTCAGGGTTTCTCAAAGTTTTACGGTAATTAATATCCATTTAATAAAAATTATGTTGTAACGACAGTTTGATAACCACTGATAAGGAAAAAATATGTATTTGCTTATAACTTCTTTGGAAAATGTGATAAGAAGCTAAAAACAAAAACACTATATTCGTCATGATGAACACTAGATGGCAGTATCAATATAATATATTTATCATAAATGTATAGTAAAAATTCACATGAAACGCACCGGTGCGTCATGGGCGTGTGGATGTTGCTTCTCAATGACGCACCGGTGCGTGTTGGGCATTGAAAGGGTTAAATAGTAAAAAAAAAAAGGTATGAAATAATTGAAATAGATTTTTTAAAATTATATTTCCCAAAATCAGCATCGAATTTCCATATAGAAACAAATGATTTTTTTTTAATTCTAAAAAAAAAACATGCAGTGTATAGGGTTAATTCGGTTCCTACACACGTACGAATGTGTGTAGGTACAATATAAGTGTGTGTGTGTGTGTGTTTAAGTATGTGTGTATAGTATTGTAGTGTATAGTGATAAGTGTACGAGTTGACAAAAGTCGACGATCCGTGAAAATCGTCACACTTGTCCCGCGATAGAGAGCTTAACGGCGAAAATTCGGTTCTCTTCTTTACAATAATACGCGTTATATATATATATATATATATATCATATGATATAATACAGTGTACATCAGCTATAAAACACCACTCGAATAAAAAACAAAAAAACGGCGGTTTAATATACAGTCACCGTAGAGGAAAAATGTCTGTTAGCGGATAATCGCGTCGTTCCTCGTGGTCGCTACTGTTTAGTTCTGCCCAAGACTTTCTTCTCTCGCGATGTACCTAACCTAACCTACCTATCTATCTATATATATATATATATTATTCTATATTATCACGTAGGCACGTGTATAATATGGTGGCCATAATGTGCGTGTAACCTAACCGACCACAACGGATTTCCACCGCTGCAAACCGTAACCGCAAACAAATAAAACTTCCCTCGGTGGTTTGACACAATATACCTATGTATTATGTGCGCGTCCCAAAGACATTGTAAAAATCACCATAACAATAATATATAGGTACCGTTGGCGATTCATTATTTTTTTGCCCGTTTACAATACCGTTTTCTAGAAAAATATTGTTCGTACACACGTGTCCCGTCTCATATATCCGTATCGTATTCGAGAGCATTGTGCGGATACTATACGGGCGCGAATCCAGTGCCCAAATGGACATTTGAACCGCAAAAGTCGAAAATACGTCACCGCAATTATTATTTACGTGCGTAATTATATATTATATAATATGAGTGGGTGTTCGGAGTTGGGCATGTTGTTTAGTTAACATATTCGCATCTCCGGGGAAAAATTTTTTCGAAAACAACTATCTCGGTGTACGCCCGCGAAATCCGTCCAAATCCACTTGGAGACTGTATATTAATTGATTTTTTTTTTTTTTATATTATTGTTTTCGAAATATTTTGAGGTTAGCCAGCTCGAACTTTGTAAAATAACGCGTTACACATTTTTAAATGAAAAATACAATTTATTCTAATAAATTTGTCTAAAATTGCAGTTTCATATCTGCGAAAAGTAGATATTTTCACGATTGTATGATTCTATATAATAATTTGGCGTAGGCATGATATTGAATTTTATAATATTCGACTGACGACTGTCAGAAAAAAATAAAGATATTTTTGACATTTTCAATTTTACATAATATTTAAAAATGTTGACAGTAACGTCATTAATTGTAACTAGTTACTTTTGAATTGAAAAAGTAATGTAACTCTATTGCTTTTGTATTTAGGTAACGAAAAAGTAATCTAGTTAGGTACCTTTTGATTTTGTAACTTAGTTCATTTTTAAATGTAACTTACCCAACACTGGTAATAGACAACATTCAATGAATTAGAACAGCTTACAAGTGTGTATATATAGGTGTAACCAGTGGTCGAAGTGGCTCGAAATAAGTGGAGGGATGCCTACATTTTTATACTTCTCATATATAATGGCCAAAAAAAAAAAAAGTTCTACTACATTTTGTGGCCCCAATGTAACTTTATGTGACCTACTTGGGGGTGCCGTTAACTGCTAATTAAAAAAATCATTGTAAAAAAAATCAAATTTTTATAAAAAAAAAAAAAAACACCAATATGAATTAATAATCTTTGTAGGTACTTATATAATTACAAGAGGGATGTATTATTTTGACAAAATAAGTGGAGGGATGAAAATTGTAGATTATAAAAAGTAGATGGATGCCATCCCCTCGTATCCCTCCCCACTTCGACCACTGGGTGTAAAAGTAATAATTCGTATATTTCAGTAGTTCATGATAATTTAGTAAGAAGTGATTTTTCGTTTCACGTTTTCATGGAATTATTTGTGTATAAAATATGATTCGTCGTTTTTCGCATTTTAATAGCGTATGAATTTTAGATTCTGAGCGTAGCGAGAGAGCTAGTGGTTATGTTTATTTTTTATTTTTATTTTTTTCTCTGTTAACAAATTTACTACCAAAAGGAATGCTCCGATCTTTATATGCTTACATAGTTTCCTGTAGAAAATTTCATTTAGTTGGTACTTTAGAGGGGTCATTTTTCGATTTTCTCAATAGTTTTTTATTGTGTAAGGAAAAACAAGAATATTGATGAAAAAACTGGAAATATACGATTTCGTCAAATCGAGATTTTTCATTTCTTCGTTAATTTTGAAAATAATGACTTAAAATTTTTGAAATTTACATAAAATATTTAATTTAGTGATATATTTACGTTAGGTTTTTTAAAAATTTTTTGCAATTTTATGGTATTTATAGACATTTTTGTTTTCGAGGTTTCTAAGTCCTAAAAGAGGTAATTTTGAGTTTTAAGGCCTGAACATTTTATACAGCGTTAAAACTTACGTTACTCTAACTAAATTCAAAAAATCTCGAAAATCCGTAGTTACATTTTTTTTTTATATAGTTATTTTAATTTTTTTGATAAAATTATCGATTTTGAGGTATTTAAGTCCAAATATAGTTGGTAAAATGAGATTTTAAGACCTGAACAAATTTAACGTAACGTTAGTCGTGCATTAATTCAAGTAAATAAAAAAAAAAATCGGCGGAAAAAAAGTATTTTAGATTCTGAGCGTGGAGCTAGTGGTTTTACAATGATGTTTATTTTTTTAATTTTTTTTTTTCTCTGTTAACAAATTTACTACCAGAACGAGTGCTCCGATCTTCACAAGCTTACCTGGCAAATTTCATCTGGTTGGTACTTTAAACGGGTCATTTTTTCAATTTTCTCAACAGTTTTTTTTGACGCGTAAGAAAAAACGGCAAAAATACGATTTCGTTGTTCAATTCAGATTTGGTAATTTTTTTCGTAATTTCGTAAGATCACATTTATTTCTACGTATTTTGATCTTTGATGTAATACAGAATGTACAGTGGAAACAATGTGGGTCCCAGACTCTTGGATAATACGTAATAATGTGTAGGTATATTATTATATATATTGTATTTATCCGGTCGAGTTTATTTATGCGCTGCGGGTAATATAATAGGTATTATTTTAAAAAGTATTTAATCGTGTCTGGGATGCGAATGTAGAACGGTCTCGTGCCGTTATGTGCACCACGTGATTTAATAATATAACCTACGATTGTATAATGATAACGATTGGTGATAACGATACACTACGCGGTCCGTATGGCGACCGGCGAGGGACACGGAATAAGCGACGGCCGACGCGGTGTTGCAGCACGCGACCAGCGCAGGATATAATACCGTCTCTATGCGGGTCGTCGCGTGATCCTGCCACGGTATTATCCGTTATTGCATCCATTTTCTGTGGATATGCAATTTTATTTACCTTCGAGCACGCCAAATCGGGCACTATTGAATTCGTACACTATACTGCAGGAAGAAAAAAATTATCGGAAAAAAAAAAAACATTTAAATTATTAAAAAAAAACATCCTTGAAATACTACTGCAGTGCTCACCAGCTTGAAATGCATTTTGTAGTGTGCTAGGTATTTCCTGTCCAAATTTCCTCTGCCGCCTTAACACATATCGAAACATCCATAATTCCCTTTATAGTAGGTATCGTATTATATATGGAGGCAAAATGTGGTGAATTAGTTTAGGTACATATAATAATAAAATGTGATTTGTTCATCCGGTCCGGAATAATTTTCGAGTTTTGAACTTTGGTCATTTATAAACTTTGAGTTTTCCGTTTTCTGATTTATAGTTTATAGGAAGTTTTTCATTTAACTGAAAAAAAAAAAAAAAAAAAAAACCCTGGAAGCACTTCGGACTTCGAGTAGGGTATAGGCGAATGAAGTCGGTCCGCCGACCGTTACTAATATAATATTATTATTTTAGATTTTAAACCAATGACAAATCATTGCATTAAAAAAATACGATTCTGAGCACTGTAAATTTTTTTTTTTTTTTTTTTGGGGGGGGGGAGGAGATTAAAAATGATCTCTCTAAAGTACAAACTAAAAAAAGAATACATTCCCTCTCAAAAAAAGCTCTTTTTGAAATGTATTTTAAATATAATAAAATTATATATTTTATTATTATTTTTCGCGTATAATAATAATTTAAAACCCATATGTTCCATTCTTCCTCGAATGAAAATAGGTATAGATACATTATAGATACATATCGTATAAATATCAGGACTGTACCTATAGGTCCTGACAAGAGGGCGCGTTCCAGGGATGTATTAATACTAGTGATGTTACGAACCCAGATTTTTGAGGTAGAACCGAACCCGAACCGAACTTTTTAAAATTTTTACGAACCCGAACCGAACCGAACCTCCAATTTTTTATTCGAACCCGAACCGAACTATTCAATTAAAATATCGAACCCAAACCGAACTTCATAAAAAAAAAAAAACAATACAATAATATAAATTACCATTTTTTATTAATTATGTATATTTGCATAAAAATTTATTAAGTAGGTAAGGTACCTCTTAAACATAATTTTAAGTCCAAGTAAAGAAGGATTCCACATTTTTCCATTACTTTTTATCGTTTTTCGACAAATTAGTTTCAAATTTTTTTTCCTAGGTTTGATATTCGAACTGAACTATTTTGTGTTTAGTTCGGTTCGGTTCGGTTCGAAAATCGAACAGTTCGTAACATCGCTAATTAATACCAAAGGCAAAATTCGCAGACGGAAAATTATCACACGAATAACCTTTATTTTATTTTTATTTTTTTGCTTATTTGCCGATTTCAAAGTGATTCATCAAGTTTTTTCCAGGCGGCGCTCACGGATCTTCGTATATACGGCTCCGATAAAGACGTATACACTCAGAGCCGTAGCAAGATTCGATAGCGCCTTTGGAAAAGAACCGAATTTCCGCCCCTAAATTGGTAATAATAGGAAAAAAAGTCATCAATATTTTGGAATTGCGCCCCCCCCCCCCGTTCCTTAAAAATCTAGTTAAGAAGCAAAAAAATAATGTCATCGATTTACTTTTACAAGACGTTACCCGTCGAATTCTCGCCCCGCAATCTTAGAAATTTAGCGACAGATATTACTGAATTTCGATTTCGCGCCCTTGGGCCCGTTTCACCAAGCCCTTGCTACGGCTCCGTACACACCGTACGAGTATTTTGTTATTTCTCTCGCATTTGTTTAAATGTGCGTTCCGGCATACACCGTATATAAAAGGTATAGTCTCCGAAGTACCATTTATAACAGGGATGGGCAACTATCAAATAAGTAACTCAAGGGCCAATTTTTGAAACTTAAAACGATCGCGATAAAGTTGATTTTTTATTATTATGTGAAACAAATTCATTAATATATTTTATGCCTATGATAATATGAACTAACTAATATCTCTAAGTTTAATATTATATATGTGTTTTATTATTGATGATTTTTCTGAGATACAATTTAGGCTATTTTACTATATTTGAAGTAAATCGCAATAAACTTTTCGATGATAAAAATGTCGAAAGACAGTCCGGGCCGGATAAAAAGAGACAGCGGGCCATCATCTCTGATTCATAATATAAAGTCCCTTTTATACCGACTCGTTCCGGTCGAAAAATCAACATTCTTGTAAAATCGATAGCTCTCGCGGAGTCGAACACGACACGACACGAAACGATAAATAATACAGCCATTGACGCGTCGAGGAATTATTATTATAACATTATTATTATTATACGTATTTGGCCCGCTGTTGAAGTTGCCGTCCCCGACGATTGGGTTAAATGCACGTGCTACTAGTTTTTTGTTTTTATCACAAACGCCCGATATCGTTCGCCATCGTTTCTTTCAAAACGTGTCGGCAATATTCGAGATGAGAAAAGTGCACTCGATTTTCTCGGTTGGCACGTCTGCCGAGAAGAATATTCCCGTATTTAAATCTATATTTGTTGGAAAAAATCGTGGGAAACGTTACGTGATAATATACTATGGGGACGTGGTCGTCGCGTATAACAGAACCCTGGGGGGGGGGGGGGAGAGAGGACTCTGCAGCGACACGCGATAATATACGTATAATAACAGAAATAATAATAATTGCGAGTACACGCGATGGCCGCGTGTGTACCGCAACAGATAATATAATACACAATAATAATATGTATAATATGTATATTGTATACGTATATTATACGCACATACAATAATGCACAAATAATGAAATACACCGATCGAAACTGTATACACGCAACGTTATAATACGCACTCGTGGTCATTATACGACCAGAGTGTGTTTACGACAATAATAATAATTATCGTGGACGAGAAAAAAACAAATCGATACGTTTACGGTGAAAAAAAACAACCGTTTGTTGGATGATAAGAACGATCGTTTCCCGCATTATTATACTCCGTCCCCGTGTTGCCAGTATAAACGCGTACGTGATGACTGATGATGGAATCGAGTCATCAATAAGACCGTATACCTACTATACGGAATACGCCCTCCGAGCGTCTGAATTTTGTAAACAAACTGTTATCACTCCGAGTATCGTTTCTACAACCACAGATAATTGTGTGAAAACAGATTGTGCACTCGGCGGTAAACAAAAAACTGGCCAGCTCGTGCTGATAATGAGCTCGCCAAAAGCAGTGTGACTATGTCGACGGAACAAAATTATTTAATGTGTCATATAATATGTGGTAACACTGATATCGATATTATCAATGTACCGTCAGATCAAAACACGGACCACGAATTAAGATATACAGGATGAGGAACGAGTTCTAACAGTTTGAAACCAATCGTTCTTAGATTCCAATTAGACATACAGCGCTAGTGGCAACAATATAAACTAATACTGTATCACCAGTATCA
>JAIPRL010013619.1:0-10335 GCA_025469235.1 Pemphigus obesinymphae
TTTTATAATTTTATTAGGATAAAAAACAAAGATTTTGATGATTTAAAAACTAATTTCTGACCACTCCTTTATTTAAAACATGGTAAAACCCGTAAAATATTTAATTTTCCGTGTGGCTATGACATGACTGGTACGCCGCCACCATTGGTTAGCCATGTATACTCTATAAAAAGTGTTCTATAAAAAAATCAATTTTTTCCTTTCGTGTTCCATTAAGTCATTTAAAATTATTAAATTCATTATTATATTGTTATTAGATATACATAATACAGTTGAATAATAATGACAACAGATAAATATTGTAAATAATGAAGCGATGAATAAATTTTTGGATAAAGAACGTATTATTAATAAATTTTAGTTATAGCTTTGGTTATAATTTAAAAAATAATAACCTTTATGTTTTGATTATTGAAATAAATATATTATAATATATGTATTCAATATAGTTGTAGAGCCTTTTCAAAACGCATTGAGTTGTTTTGGTGGTATGTGCAATTAAGTAAATACATTATTTTAATTTACATTGGAAAATTTTTCAATATATATAAATATGTATGTATTATAAAAAAGCACTACATTACCATTAATTTATACCTTTAACACGGTTCGAAAGATAAACGTTAATAGAAAAATGAATGGGTTTAGTGTACGATTATTCCTATAAAAAAAATAAATATCCTAAGATAATTTAAACTATGCATGGATTATGGTAATTTATTTTGAGTTAAGTATATTACAATATTTAAATCGCCCCTCCTCCCTTAATTGAGCTTTAGATACGCTATAATAGAAGTATTAAGAACACACAACTACAAAAAGAACAACTTAGTAAGTATACAGATATCAAGAGCCGTAAAAAAGTTTAAATGATTAAATAAATACATCATTTTATAGAGAATTCTTTCTTCTACAATTTTAAATCTTACACTTTTTATCGTGCGACCTTTAAAAACCGAGATATTCACTCAAAGGCCATTTTTTTGAACCAAAATCCCATATTTGTCAAAAAATGGACGTTTTGAAAGGCATATAGCTCGAGAACAGTCAATCGTACACGAAAAATGTAAATTATGTATTTTGTAGACAATTATCTCATTTACAGATTATGTAAATAACTTTTTGTTGTGCGACCTTTAAAAAGCGAGTTATTTACGAAAAGGGTATTTTTTTGACCTTTGACATCGAAAAAACCTTTGTTCCGGACCTCATATCGATGGCGACTTTGTACATGTTATTTATAATGATATATTTAAGGTGTATCCAAAAATTCAGCTTGATCCGAACATTTTCAAAATATAGCTAATTTTTCGTCAAATTAGACTGTGATCTATAGACATGCACAGAAAAAAAAAAATCGAAATGTCTCTGAAGGCACCAAAATGGCCAAAATAAGAAAATTCCTTCCCCGTACGTCAAATTTATGGGTATTGAGGTAACGATTTTATAAAAAAAAATCCCAAAAAATAATTCTTGCTTCGAATTAAAGGCATATTATGCATTATTTTTCGTGTTATAAAATTTCTTTAAAAGGCGGCCATATTAAAAGCCGTGTACCGTGATTACGATTGCTCGTACATAAGTAATACATTTTTATGTAGATAATTTTCTCCTCTACAATTTTTATTTGAAACTTTTATCGTACGACCAATAAAAAGCGAGATATCTACTCAAAGGCCCTTTTTTTTTTTTTACAAACTCATTTTTAGCCATTTTCTGAGAGAATAATTTGTTCTTACACAATACAAATGACCTTTTGGTAAAAATTTCATCTACATATCTATAGAGTACAACTTCTCAGCTACTCAAAAATACTTTAAAAAAACTATATTGACGCATTTCCAATAAGGGACGGGTAAATAATAGAAAAAAGGTTTAATTGTTTTTCAAATAGGGTGATTTGAGTCTCATTTTCTAGCCTGACCTTTACATTTAGACAAAAATATTTAATTACAAAACTTTTAGACAATTAAACGATAAAAAAATTTTATTTGAAACTTTTTGTCGTAAGTATAATATTTATTGATATTTTTCGAAAAAAAACAGATATGGGGGGGAATTAATCCCCCCCACAAATTTATGAAAGGGTGTGGGTGGAATTTTATTTTTTTTTTTAATAGGGTATATCCTTCGATAATTTTTCCGCTCATCACTTAGCCTTTTTTAAAAAAAAATATTATCCCTCCTACGCTATACCGGGGGCATTAATGCACTCGTATTATTGTGTATTTTTTGTGGATTGATATATAAAAAATCGTAAAACGGTTTAAAACAGTGGTTTGTGTATGAAATATACATAATTTTAAAGGAAATTCCTTCTTCTACAATTTTTTTTCTGATGCTATTAATGGTACAACGAATAGAAAGCGAGATATTTACGAAAAAGCTAATTTTTTTTTTTTGTAAAAAATCGAATTTTTCAAAAAAAGGCCATTTGGCAAGTCCTGTACCGCGGAAATGGTCACTAATACACAAAAAATAAATGTTACATTTTTTTAGATAATTATCTCTTCTATTAGTTTTAATTTGAACTTGTTGTCGTACGACCATTAAAAAGCGAGTTATTCACGTAAAGGTTATTTTTTTGATCTTTAACCTCGAAAAAACCTTTGTTCCGGACCTCGTATCAATGGCGACTTTCTTTTGGTTAATCAGTGCCCCAAGACGAAACTTACCCCCGAGTTTCAAAACTTTATTATTTTTTTGTAAGTTAAAGCCGATTTTGGTTCCCCATTGACTGGACTATAGGGTGTATGTTGGATATTAAATTTAAAAGCTGCGTAGTTTTAAAATGTATTTTGTACGCGTTCCAGACAAATTAAATCCTTTGTTGTGATCGAACTAAGGCAAATTATAAAGTGCATAAACATCTGACAAATTTAATTAAAAATAAATTTAAATTTAAACTTTGTGTTACGATTAATATATATATATATAGATCCCCCCTTTGCCTTTTATTTTCCATTTTACTATAAATTTCCATAAAAAAAATAATAAGCCCACAAAAATAAATTAAATATCTCGATGCATATTACAGGGTAAAGTCCAAAAACACAGGAAACTACACAGTACACAATAGATGACAATACCAATTCCCAAACCAGTATATTATAGAAAACCCGATATACGAAATATATGGAACTCACAGACATTAAGCAGATAACATTATACCTAAATATGTCAAATGCTCACATCTTAGAAAAAAAAAAAAAGAAAAAAGAAAAAAGAAAAACATTAGTTTATACTCAAACGAAATTGCAAGAACATTCCGCTTTCTTTTTTTCTCACGCGACATTTTCGAAATTCAAAATATGAATAACCAAAATTCCGATGATGAAGACCGATCAAGGTATTCAGACCTAACCATTGATCAACATTAAAAAAAAAAATCAATAGCCAAGTATCGGATTGCCAATAAGTCCATCATAACTTATAATTGAAAAATGTCTAATACAGGCATAGAAGGGGTAAATCAATAAATAAATCCAACAACCTAAAAAAGAAAAAATATATCTCCTTCAATTTCCTTCTTTTTGAAAAACAAGCATTGGACTTTAACCACAGCAAACGTTCAATCTAACTCAATTACCCACTATGACAGCTTTCAAGTAGGTACTCGATCAAATACTCGAAAATACCATAAAACATCTATTACAAAACTGGCAAGCGATAAACCGAAAAACACCAACCGAATGGAAAATTAAGAGAGGCTCCACACCAAAATAAGAAAATGATTTTGACTGAGGACCATGGGTATTAGAAACCATAAAGACACTTACGCATAATATCCCTATGTCATTTCATCAACACCAAATACAAACATTTCAGAAAAAATCACAAAGAAGACATAGAAAATGGAAAAATATAAGACAAAACAAAACAAACAAAAAATAGCACAAACAAAAAATTTAAAACCAACAACAAAAAAAATTGAACAAGAACAAAAAACAGAAGAAGAGAGAAGAAACATAACTATCAATAAAAGCATTGAAACAAAATATATCACACATCCAATACATACAAACACTCATCAAACTCCATACTCCTTATAAAATCCACATTAATATCATCCTTTGTATACTAATATTATAACTATTTCCAACATTATATATTTTATAACATAACCATTATTATATGTCATAACTACCCTAATTATTATTAATAATATGTACTACTAGAATTAGGTATATGCATTCAAATAATAAAAAAAAAAAAACTATTATACTCATATATTTACTTTATTTATGTATCAACTATCATAATATTATAAAAATATTATTACCTATATATTCATATTACATTCATACACTAGCATTTAATCAATGTAAATAACTACATATTTATATTATTACCATTATTATTATTAATTATCCTTATATATCATTACACTTTATAACCCAATACATTATTTTTATTATTATTTTTAATATATTATACAGAAATAAGTACTTGTATATTCGTACTAGTTATTATTATACAATTTATAACCCAATATGTCATTACTAAGACTATCAATATTCAATATTATTATTATTTATGTCTCATCACTAATGTGATTCACTACTTATCAATTTTTTATTATATTTAAAAATATACGTTTTATTATAACTATTATTATATAACTTAATCCCAATGTACTTGAATATTAAATTACTCTCACTTTTACACGTATAACATTAAAAAACGATTTTGAGCATAATTCGATTTAATAATATTTTACAATTTATAAAAATGTTCTATTACTTTTAGTAGTAGTTTAATTAGTAATTCATTTACCTACGAAAACATTACTTACTTGGAAAATAGAAAAATAACATCTTTAATGCACCAATTAAAATAAATTTAAAAGTAGAAAATTCTTTACCATAAAACTCCTACTCCACTTATTCCACAGGAAAAATATGTACAATTTTACATACATACCTAAATCAATCTTGAATTTTTTTAATACATTTCTAAAACAAAGTCAAAATTAATTGATATTTTTATCACATTTATATTTTAATGTAGTACTATAGTTAATTTTTTGTACACAATTAAAGCCTTACACTTTATTTTTTCCGATTTTTAATAATTTCAAATCATTTTCATTAGTTTTCCTTTACGTTTAATGAAAATGCTGTAAAAATCTAAAAATTTCCTTTTTAAAGTAGAAATTAAATTGAATTTTTTTATTAAAGAGCTAATGAAGTTCTACCTATGGGTATTACTTATTAAAAAATTACATTAATGTCTTGGGGAGGAGGGTTTAGGGGGTAAAGCCTCCCATCATGGATCTATTTGCTCGCAGAAGTAAATGTGCAGTATGATTTTTTATGTATTTTTGTCACTGATAGCGTGTAGTGTGAGAGTTATGAGGTTGCGTCGTTATAATTTTTTGTATCATAATAATAATTACCATAATACCTAACTATTTTTAACTCAAGGTTACAACATAGGGTGTCATATATTATTTATCTAATTAATTACATTTTTATATAGTTCCATTTTAGACTCAATATACAGCCATTATATTATTATATTTCGGCTTAAATTTTAATTTTCAATACCGATATACGTTTTTTTTTTTTTGGTTTTGATTTTAATTTTCAATAGTCTAATGTTTTTTTTTTATTTCAATATTGATTTTCAATACCGTTATACTGTATTTTTGGTTTCGGTGTTAATTTTCAATACAATTATACATTTTTTTTCGGTTTTAGTTTTGATTACGATTTCGATTTCGATCTTGCAAAGGTTATAACCGATATATGATACCGTTTTCGATACCGGTTTTAAGCCCTGGATATAATTTTATAAAACTAAACAATTAAAATAGCGTCTTAACAATATAATGCATGTAAAACCACTTCTATAACAAAATTAAAAACATTAAATCGAAAACAAATAAGCTTGAAATAGCATCACATTAAGATAAGATACTATATTATACTGTGAGAAAATAGGAAATTTTAAAGTACTTCAATATTACATCCAATAACTATTTTTTAAATAAATATGGATGATATTGATTTTATTATAATATCCCTCCCTATAATTTTTTATTTTATTTTTCATTTTTATAATGATGTTGATATTCTTTAAATGTCATAGAACTAAGTAATATTCAGTGTTTAATTCAATTATATAATCTATATATTTTAAAATAATGTTTTAACACTAACGAAATGAATGATAACATACATACATTTAATTCATAAATTTAATAAATTTATAGAATATTTTCTTAATTATAACTATAAGGGGTACATAATTAAATTATGTTATATAACTTTTTCGATGATGCAAATATACGGAATAAATTAATTAATATATATTTCCTTATTACATTTCAATTAATTATAAATCATAATACTTAATAATAATTCTTCTTGTGAATAAAATATAATAAATTTTCTTAAATAACATTTAATTGATAGATTAATTGTCTAATAAAATTAAAGAAAATATAATAAAAGTAATAAAAATTTAAAATAATTTATCAACAATTTTAATAAATATGGATTATTCGTGAATAAATAAACCAATATAAATTAACTTAGATTTTATCCTAATCGTCACCGTCACCGTCATCATCATCATCATCATCATCATCATCATCATCATCATCATCATCATCATCATCATCATCATCATCATTATCTTCATCGTTCTTTTGCATACGTTCAGCTTTTTCAAAACAAAACTGCATTCCTGTTATTGGGTTTTCTATAAAAAAAAAAAGTTTGAATTAAAAAAATAACAAACAATAAACAAAGCGATAGAAAAAAATAATAAACATTGAAATATAAATATCGTTTAGAATATTAAACAGCTTCATGTATTTTTGGAATTAAATTTTAATATTACGTTACAATATTTTATATTTATCACAATTGAATATTTATAAAATATACCTATTCTCTATGCTAAATTATTTATTAATTGTTAATGCGATTTTCAGAAATCGGCTTACAACAATATTCACATAGTTTTACTTCTCTTATTTAAACCATGGTAGCATGTCGTAACATAACTATTTTTTAATATTACTTTTAGAACATATATAAATATTTTTAATTTGTTTAATTATCAGTAATCTTAAAATTTCATAAAAATAACTGCCTATACATAACTTTTTAAAAGTGTCTGTGTACTTTTCTATCCATATTTGCTAAGAATAAATACCAAAAAAAATATAATAATAATAATAAATTTATCACTAGAGTGGAAACATTGCTAATGGACTCACTTCCTGCCACCTGGAGCATTAACCACAATCGCAATCTAGTATGCCACTTCAAAGTAAGCATTAAAAAAAATAATTATTACCGCGCTCTGCTACAACATCAACTATGAGCTAAATCCCATTTTCACAATGTTATTACGCCGTTCTCAAAACGTGCTGCCAATACTTGGATCTGGGGCCGTTCCAAACCACCATTGTCGTCCAAATGTCCACTGTTACCACGCGTGATATTTCTCAATCCATCTCCGTCACTGATGGCCACCAATCACCGATACAAATAATTATCACTAACTTCTACTCACCCGACGCCACTGAACTATTTGTGAGCCAGGAATTGATGTAAACCATTATTCAATAACCCATCTCCCCACTCTACATAACCGACACCAATAGTACTAGAAATGTTTGTAAAATGATTCATCACCGACAAGCACGGACCGCAGGTTTTCGTGAACCAGCAATTATTACACCGATGGCTAGTCTAGTTGATTGCTATGGTTATATACAGTTGGGTTATCGCTTGACAGCGAGTGTCGATAGTGGTGCACATGCAGACAATGACAGTGGCTTTTGAAGGAAGTTGTTGGTTGTATCCAAAATATATCCAAAAGTAATATCCAATAATATTGTATTGCATTACGCATACATATATGATTCTGTTATATGGGCACACTGGGATTGTTGTCATCAATTATTTTATTCTTTCTATCTTTAATCTATTATTCAATTCTCCGGTAAAAATTCATGTTTTTAAATGAGACATTATTCTACTTTGTGTTTAATCATTATACTATAATGTATATTCTCTTCTGTAATTTTAATTCATAAAATATATTTAACATTATATAACATCATAAATCGAGGTGTACTTAGGAAAGTAAATTTATCTAACTAGGCTATGCCTGTTTTCGAGGTTCTAAAAACAAATGGTAAGATTAGGAATCTTTATAACTACTATTAATCAATTTTCGTTAGTTGATAACCATTCATTATAACCGTATACGAACTATTTTCCAATATGGCAGGAGGTAATAAATTTACAAAAATTTACTTAAACAAGCTTACCTACAATTACCAGTACGTCTTTCATACAGACACCTATGAACGCTTAATACATATAAGGAGTTATATGAATGTACTAGTTTGGTGTAGTATTTGCATCTGATTTATAAAAGAGAAGCATATATATATAATATATGTATGCAAAGAGAAATAGAGAAAATGTTAGAAAGTATATCTTGAGTAACAGTATTCCTAAATTATATTAATATTACGGGTACTAGTGATGAGAAACATATAATAATAATAAAAATAATATAAACACTATAATTGGTATTAAAAAGTTAAGATGAACATAATTTAAAAATAAATATTAAAAAAGGTTTTTTTCTATCAAGATTAAATTAAATACTGTGTGTATGTTATTAATAAAGAAGGAATAAAACTCAAAGACAAAAGTAGATGTTATTCATAGTATGAATTGACATTGCACTACATACCGCGTGAGATAAATCCTTACTAAGAGCTATATAGTCTGGGAATTTATTAAAAAAACAATATCGCTTTGATATCGACCAAACCAAATTTACATTACAAAACAACTGTCTTATAAGAGGAGGTAGAATACTAATACCAAATAAATTTAGGAAAACTATACTTAGGAAATAACTTACTGCATATTTTGGAGTAAATAAAATGAAAGTATTAGCTAGGAGTTTTTGTTGGAGGCCTGATATTGACCTTGAGGTTGTTGAGGTAGCTAAAAATTGTTGTGAATGCAATAAGGCAATGAATAACCCACCTAAGGTTTTCGTACATCAATGAGAGCGACCAGCAGAACCTTTTGAAAGAATCCATGTAGATCATGAGAGACTAGTAAATAATATCTATTATCTAGTTATAGTTGATGCATTTACAAAATGGCCAGATTTATATTCCATGAAACAAATAACTACTAACAAAACAATATCTATTTTACATTTTGTATTTGCACGCTTTAGAATCTGTTCATTTTTAGTATCGGATAATGGATCACAATTTACTTAATTAATAGCACATAATTTCTCACATTTTTGAAAACAAAATGGTATCAAACATAAACTCCCTGCACCATATCATACTACTAATAATTTAACTGAAAGTTAGAAAATAAAAAAATTTAAAAAAAAATAACAAACATTAAAACAATCGTTGAGAGCAATGAAATATAAAAATAACAGTATTGAATTAAAACTGCCAAAACTATTGTTACAATGTAGAAAGATGCCACATAGTACCTTAAATTTGTCACCATTTTTCTTAAGATTTGGGAGAGAGATATGGTCTAGACTGGACTCAATTAAACCAAAACAAATTATCAAGAAAGAAACCCAAAAACATCAATATTAGAGCTAGAAATTATATTGGTAAAGACAAATGGAGATTTGGTAAAATAGTAAAAAAAAAAATACGGGTACATAATTATGAAGTTGAACTAGATGATGGACGTTTTTGGAAAAGACATATTGACCAACTAAGAAAAACTAATAATAATTCAGAAACTATATTGGTTGTTTTTGCAATGGGTCATGATTATATTATATTATATTATAATATTTATTTAACTTTATAATATTACTATACTATTATACTATTACTATTACTATATTATTATATTAACTATTAAGGGCAGAAATTGCTATGTGTACACACTGGGATTGTTCACATCGTTATTATTTTATTCTTTCTATTTTTAACTATTATTTAATTCTCTTGTAAAAATTGATGTTTTTAAATAAGACATTATTCTACTATATGTATAATCATTATAGTCATCTTCTCCTTCGCCTTCTCTCCCAACTATTTGGGGTCGGCCACCCGGGTCTTACACTTTCACTTAACTCTATCTCCCATATCTTCTTCACTTACTCCCACCTTCCTCATATCACTCGCCATTACATCCTCCCATCTCTTTTTCGGTCTTCCTCTCCCCCTCTTACCCACAACATGCATTTCCCTTACTAATCTTACTGCCTCAGTCTCTTCCCTCTTTAATACATGCCCGAGCCATCTTAATCTATTCTCTCTCATTTTGTCTACTATCGAAGCTACCCCTATACTACCTCTGA
>JAIPRL010013620.1:0-10335 GCA_025469235.1 Pemphigus obesinymphae
GACGCAGTGTTTGTTTTAATTTTTATTTAACATTTTTAAAAATTATAATTTTTTTTTGGAAAAATCGTGAAATTACGAAAATAAATGTTTCTTGTCCTTATCACATAATAAGTTTTGGATAAAAAACATGATATAAAATGTTGAATAGTTGATCTTATAATTAAATCATATTGGCCTATCATATATATATATATATATAGGTAATGAATAACCTTCAAACTATGCTTTCTTGAAAATATGTAACCCCCCAACAATGATGTAAAAAAATTTTGGAATTTTCTATTCTATCCATGTTATATAATAATTTAAAATGTTTTTACAAATGTCCCCTGGTTAAGAAAGTTTGGATAGGGGGTGTGGGGGAAAAAGTCCCCCACGTCTTACTTTTTCTTTAACGATATGTCCCGGAACGCAGATTTTTTTACTAAGCTCAGAGTCCGTCCTTATTTTTTTTCCAATTCAACCACTGATTTTAAGCCATTGAAATTGGCCAATATTATTATGTGCTTTATATTTTATTATATTTGTTGGCTACTATATAGAGTGCGGTTTCCGAGTTATTGTAACTTAACAAAGTATATATATCTGGTTAAAATGGAATGTTTATTTGGATAATGGGTATACACACATACTCGTTATATATAGCAAAATCAAAAAACACTAATTTTAATATAACGTCTAGCCGGGCGAAGATCGCTTCTTAATATTTAGTTTTACGGTTTTGTTTTTGTTTTAAAATATATGTTGACCGAACGAATGTATTTTTTACATTTACACGCATTTTATCAATTTATCACTGTGGTATGTTAATATAAAGGACAGACTACATTAAAGTATTTAATGTATAATAATACTAAGGGGTTGTTTAATGATTTTATTTGGATAAATCATAATATAATAATAATAATAATAATAATAATAATAATAATAATAATAATTTATATATAATTGTATTATACCGAATAATATAAAATCACGGTTATTTGTCACTGAAATAATATAAAACAATACGGTGAAATTACAAAATTTTTCAAATTTTCAACTGTAATGTTTATGTATATCACACCGAGCTCCGTTCAACTTTAATAGTAAACTTTTAAATTATATCAATTATTTCATACAAATGAATTAATAAATTAACTCATGATGCTTATCTAATTATACTTAGCATTTAGCATTATAAATTATAACATAATAAAAAGAAAAATGCATTTTGAAATTAAAGGAGTACCTACACAAAACAAACGATTTTTTTTCAAATCATAATTTAGAATTTATTTATTGTAGTCAGAACTATGAAAATCATTTGGTAGAAATCCGTTAAAAAAAAAAATAATTCAATGTGATATAAAAATAGTAAAATCAGCGATGTTTAATTGGCCTGTTCTCGGTCATGTATATCTTAATTCTTGAAGCACTGCTATTTTAATATATGGAATTGAATTATTTTATATTTTCTTTTATTGATGTATTAAAAATATTAAATTTGTGTCGATTTTATTTCTGAAAACTGATATTTCCACCACGACCGTATTATATGTCATATAGGATGGTGATATTCGTGTTTACAAATTGTCTCCCCTCCCCCCCCAAAAAAAACTTGTTTTAATTGTATTTTATCTACTCTAAAGTTATTTAACGAGTTAAATTTCATTAAATGGATTCAATTTAAAATAACAGAATTCAAATTAAGTTAAATTATTAATTTATATTTGTAGTTTTGTTTTAACATATTATAGTATGTATTATAATAGACATATAGTTTTTTGTATTTTATAATCGTTGTTTTTAAAAAAAGAAGAAAATCGTTTACATTATTTCAATAATATTTATTCCAGGTCCATTAGATCCATAAATAATTAGAAAAGATGAAAATGAAGTGAGTTTCGAGTTATTCGATATTGGGTCGGACTATCTGAATATTGTCGTTATAATAGACAGATTGACTTTTAATTGACTTTTAAATTTTTATTAAATAAAACTATTTACATTTTAATTTCCTATTAGACTTTTCGAAACTTTAGGGTAAATACGTTTGTGTTTTAAAATAAGTTATGTATGGTATGTGATTGCAATTCAATTTATTATTCATATTATATTATCGAGTTTTATAAAACAAATCTTAAGCTTTACTAAGTTTAAAAAGTAAATCTAAGACATCAAATGATATATAATATTTATTGAATTGAAATCCCAAGTCTCTGTATAAATATATTATTTCAACGTCAAATTTGATAATTGAAATTCTTTCAATTAGTATTATTTGTACTTTTTTGTATTTTTTTTTTTTTCAAAATGTTTAACTTATATACAACTCGAATTATTTGACGATGCGATGTTCAAACTTTTCAGTCACAGCTGAATCAATTATAAATACGTACTCGTATATATCGTTATTTTTTTGTGCGGTAATATATTTATGGCCATTAGTTTTGGATTGTCGACAACATTTAACAACTAGAAAAAATAAGTAACTAAAAAAAAAAAAAAAAAAAATGGTATATAATTCCATACTCTAAATAATAAAGTATATTTATAGTTTAAATTGATATTTGAAATTAAAACCTCTAAAACTAAAAAATTGAAATCATTTTCCACAAATAGATACGAGTACCTACTTAAAATATAAAAATTAATCGAAAAAATTATTTAAAACCTGTGTTAAAAATATATATATATATTTTGGTTTCAAGCCATGGTTTCGTGTATTTTAAGTGCACTTACTAAATAATATTTATTATTATATAGATCTAATTAACTAAATGGACTTTGTTTTTTATCTACACCTCTCAGACAATATCTGATAAACCAAATGAGTCATTATGGAAGATATTTTCTACTTGTTATGATTATCACATTTTTGTTTAAAATGTAATAATAATGATTACAGTATGCACCTAATATTCTAACTTTGTACTTATGAATTAAAAATGATAGTATGACGTTAATTATAGTAGATAATTTGTGTCCATCAATGGCATATTCTCTCACATTTTTAGCATATAATCTGGCGTTCCTCAAGGTAGCCACCTTAGCTCTCTACTATTCATCCTCTTTGTCGATTCACTTCCTGATTTTCATTCATTTTCTGCGACTGGGCAAAACAACTTAACTTCTCCTTCAATATCATCAAAAGTCACGTTATGGCCTTTTCTCGAAATCGGTCTCCTATCTCTCACTCCTATATTATCGATGGTTCCCTAGTTAACCACGTCACTCTTATCAAAGACCAAGGTATTTATTTTTCTCCTACTCTTTTCTTCGAATTTCATATAAACAACATGATTGGTAGGGCTTTTAAAGTCCTAGGATTCATAAAGCGTAACACAACCAATTTCTCTTTCATCTATTGTCTTCGTGTCCTTTATTCTTCCCTGGTTTGCTCCAATATGAAGTATGGTGTTGTGGTTTGGCATCTCCGTCTATTCAGACGTGCTCCAAATGGAATGGGTCCAAAACAGACTTTTATCCTATGTTGCCTTTCTATTAAAAATTGATCATCTTCAACATGACTATTCCCTTATTCGCTCAACCCTTCGACTTCTATCCTTAGCTTCCCGTCGAATCGAATCGACCATTACTTTATAACACGCCTTCTTAATGGCTCCATTTATTCACCTGATCTCCTATCCTCAATCTTTTTTCGTGTTCGCACCCATAATACAAGAATCCACTGTCTTTTCGAACTTCCTCATCATCACATCTCATATGGACAAAATCATCCTATACATACGAAAAGAAAAAAAAAAAGGAAAAAGGAATCTAGATAAGTTTAGTCCTGACCTCATTTTTAGCTAGTAATCTATAACTATAATTATTGTTGTATATATCTTTATCTTTTATCCTGTATATATGTATACATCTAACCTGTATTTGTAATATTGCTCGTTCGGGTGTAATAAAAAAAAAAATAAATAATAATAATAATAATAATAATAATAATAATAATAAAATAATAGATACTCTTTTATGCTTATAATTTTGCGTTTGAGTGTTTTAACAGATAGAAGGCGAGGAAGACTTAGTTCATTTAGTTAATATTATGTCTATGCTTATTACCACCGTATGAGCTTTTTACTTTGACAAATAAATAGTTTATTTGGCTTTTATTCTATTGACTAAAAAGTAAATCTAAAATAAATTGGTTATAAATGTACATATTTTGTTTACTTAATATTATGAGATTAACTAATATCAGAAAAAAAAAAAAATGAAAATTATTTAAAAATGAATACGTTATTTTAAACACGTTAATACCAGTGATTATGTAGTATTACTGCAGTCTCTGAAATTCATACATTTTGACAGAAAATACGTTAATTTATCATAACGTTAATGTCAAAAATATTGCGTAAACAAGTGGTCAGAAAATGTTTGAAGTTTTTCCGCCAGTTGTTTTTCGCGTAGATAATGTATTTATATTTTAATTTAAAAGAATAAAAATAAAAATTTCGACTTTGTAATTTAAAATTTAAATTTTAGTCGTATTACCGCGCATTAGCCGCATAATAAAATGATTTAAATATAACATTTTTTAAATATAAATATAAATGTAATTTCAATCGGAGTATACGTATTCGTGTGAAACTTTCAAACTTTCATTTCAGACTTTTATTACAATTTTAAAGTGACTAATTTATACAGCTATTCTGGCGTAAATAAATAATTATCGTTTTTTTTTTTTTTTTTTTATTATTTCATCGTTGATAAATTTTTAATTTCAGAAGAAAACGAACTTTATACACTGATATTTATACAGTTATAATAAATTTCGAGTAATCGTGTATACATTACGAAATAAGTAGAAATCGTTTTTTATTTATACTCCTCTACCGTCTCCATTAAGAGCTTATAAAACTGTAGTCATTCATTATAAAGTCCTCAGTAAAATTTCCCAATTATAAGTCAAAAGGTTACTGAAATGGAAACGGGCGAAGTTACATTATAATCTTTAAGCATCAAAAAGTCACTTATTTTGTATCCAAACGAAAGTATAGCTTTACATAAGACATGTAATACTAATTACGTTTAATTACTAAAAACGATATCATCATTTTTCGGTAATAATTAATTACGGTTGGCGATTGCAGGATGGTTAGATTATGGAAAGTTTTGGTTTCCGTGATATTATTGTACCTATCGAAATATAAATTTTGGATTATCGTTTTTAATTTTCCATATAATTTATAATTAGATACATATAAGGCAGACTATTGTTAGGATGAGGTTAAGAGTATATACCTAACTTCCAAAATTAATATTTTTGTATAGTTAACCTCAAATTTTTAAATCTGCCCATGTCAAATGTATACCAAACTGTTTCTAATTTCTTTGTTCTCAACGACAGTGGTGGCTCGTGGACTTTGAACGCATGGGGGGGAGGGGGATATTTTTTGTGATTTAAATGGAAAACATTCAAAATTCTGAGAAATAAAAATTCCAACAGGTCAAAATTCCAACATTTTAAAAAATCATGTCATTGCTCTGATTCTAGCACGATAATTTGACACTTTAATAGTACTTATCGACTGTGTGATGCACAGCGGTACACATTTGTTTTATACTTTCATAGCTAATTTTTTAATATGGAAGTTAAAAAATCTAAATGAATTTCACTTTAAAATTATAGCCTCTATCGATTTTATAATTTTATAATTTTATATTTGTACTCTAAAACCACTTTAAGGATATGTTTTAACAGTTTTGCATAAACATGTTTTACTACTGAAAATCATCGGCGTACCGTTCTCTTAAGGAATTAATATAGGAAATTTTAATCAATTTTAAATAAATTAAAAAATTAAACCATTGAAAGCCTGTTAACTATATATTTAAAATTGTAAAATCATTAACTTGCCTATAGCATTGCCATTTACTCAATAACTCGGTAAACAATAATCGGGATAATCTCGTTTTTACATACAGATGTAAAGAAAAATAAATCTCTATAAGAAGGTGAATCAAACAGTGATTTTCAGAAAGTGCACTTTTCTGGTCATAACATTTTGTTATTATAGAAATATAAAAATTATTGGAACAAATTTATACCACTGTGCGTTACATAGTCGATACTGTCAAAGTGTCAAATTATCTTACTAGGATCAAAGCAATGCTATGAACTTTTAAATGTCAGCATTTTTATTTACCGGGATTATATATATATATATATATATATGTGTAGGTAAATTAGTACTACTACAGAATAGGTTAAATCAGAATCTGAACAATTGCCGCAGTCTAAAATAATGTATTCAAAATTTTGTAAACGTTATGCATAACTCAGTGTAGTCTTGTAATGATTTTTAGATTTATGTCACAATAGTATGCAGGTAACAACGGTTCATCTAAAATCGTGAAGTTAAATTATTGGATGTAAACAACTATATAACACTATAATTTCATTTTATTACGAAAATTCTAATGACTGATCGTAAATAAAAATAAATAAATAAATATGAAAATCGTTGCAAGACTATACTGATCTATATTTTTCAATATATCGAACTTACTTTTTAGCCAGCCGTTGACATGCAAATAAACTGATAAACTGCACTTATAAGAGCGCAATCATGAAATATCTTTATTTACGCTATGAAATTATAAAATTGGAAAGTATATATATATAATCTTTTATTCTAGTATTTGTATATTCTTGGAAATGCATCCATTCGATCGAGAACAATCTGGTATTGAAATAATGTACTACAATATAGTTATTCATAAAACTTACTATTTAGAATAAAATAATAAAAAAATCTATTAAATATCATATGATGTAAATATGAAAATGACATCACTACTGTTCAGAGTGAATTCTGGCGGACGTGATAAATTTAAACAACTTGTTGACACGTTTCAGTTCGGTTTCCTTCCTCTAAAGTTCGTGGCTATAAAATTTAAAATAAGATAAGTATTTCATCTACGATTGTTCCTAAGTATCCCTATCTCTCAATACTATTTCATGATCATGATAGATATTAGGCGAAGAAAGTTTCGTCTATTTATATTGTATTATAATAAAAATAAAAATAATTAATTTTAATGTTATACAATAATAATATATACAAAAAAATGGTAAACTTTGTATAAATTTGTATCTTATTCAAGAATTGTCAAGATTGTTTGGTTGTTGATAATTGTTATTTGAATTTTTGTTTTGGAATGAATTTCTTTGATAATTTTCAGATAATTTATCGTTTTAGGGTACCGTAGGCGGGATAGATAGATTAAACGAACTTTTGATACGGATACATCAGTTCGAATCCCACTTCCAAGATCCGAATTTTTTCGTGACTTTTTTTTTATCCGATATATGTGGTACGTGGACAAAATCGTTATACATTTACTTATCATTATACATTTTATCGTTTAATATATATTATCATTTTTTTCGTTCGTTTGAACTGATTCACAGAGTAGGTAGGTGCCTATATTATAAGTTTTTATATTTCATATTGATGAATTTCAAATCGTCGAACTTTAGTGATTTTTTTTTCATTTTAATTTCGATTTTGTTTATACTGATGTGTAGTTGTGACGTTGTGAGGTCGTTGTAACGATATACTCAGGTGAGTTCTTATGAAAACTCAAAAACAGTAAGTTCACTCAATTTTCGGATTACTTACTTTGTCAACCTATTTATGGTAAACACTTTACTGTTAATTATTAATTAACAATATTATTTCCCAAAATCTCCTGTTACCGACTATTACAAATTCCGATAAAATACATAAACCGAGGTATACGAATTTCACTCAAAAGTAATTCTACTAATGAGGTGTTGTACTCAAAAATACTTACACTTACAAGGTGTTACACTAAAACGAAAATACAAATTTCAAGGTTTTGCACTCAAAGGGTGTTGAACGTACAAGTAGTCTTGCGTCTAAGTAGCTGTACTTACAATTAGTTGCACTCAAGCTAGCAGTATATTATGTCAATGATATGAACACGTGTAATTTCTTATTAGTATCTATTCTCATTTGACATATTCTATATTAATTAAATTAATTATTAACTATTATTATTATTATTATTATTATTATTATTAACTAAATTAGTAGTACAAATAAATAGAATTAGAATAATTTATTTGTTTATGTTAATTCTCTGTTAATTATGTGTGTTTATGTTTTATTTTTGTCATATACGAATTATGACAAGCAGTAATAACAATTTTAATGCAACAGTTATTAATTATTGTTATAAAGTCTTTATAAAATATAATAGTACATTGAAAATAAATGCATAATAACTATTCCAAAATTATTTTATAACCGTTATTTGATGATCATCTACACGCTTGATTTTCTTCTTTTTATTTTAAACATAATATAATATATACTTTTACAATTTACAATTATTTCCAAATTATTCATTGTAAAACCACATTACTTACCAGCAATCAAATAAATAATAAAGAGATCCGTAAAAATTATTTTGTAAAGATTTAAGTAGAAATACTTTTCACGAGGTTTATGATTTTAATTACGTTTTTTAAACTATATACAATTTTTTTTATTAAATTATATTATAACGTTAAAAAGTTCTTACCGGCTAATATTGTGCACTTGTAGTCGAAATTTCATCTAATGACCGAGTTTTACTTCCAGTTTTGACTACATGGAACAGTGATCGATCTACGCCAACGGCTAACGGACGGATCATTCGTTAAGTTTGAAATTAAAAAGGGAGAAAAATATTAACTTAATTCTGTTTAAAAAACTTTATTTTTAAAATACATTTTTTTAGATATGAAAATGTTTTTCATATTCTGTTAGAGTTGTTCGTCCTTATTGTGATAATATGGATTTATGAAATCACTGTCGTAAAGAATTAAGGTTATATACCTCTGTATTTATAATGGTGATTTAGTGTTAATTAAATTAATTAGTTGAGTTGAAAAGTTTGTAAAAATATTAACTTTTTTAGTTTTGACTGAACTTTAAATTTTTCATTTTGATGAACACTTTTGGTTTTCTCAATCAACACCTTGATTAATATAGTATGTGTTATAGACAATAAATGTGCTCCAATATATTTACGTTATACAGTTGAAGCAGCAAATTATTGTTATATAGGTAGTATTATATGATCGGGTTGCCTTTATTTATGTGAAATTTAATTTCCCGCCCTTTCGTAGTTTATTATTTTAACTTTTAATAATGAAAAAAATATAGTAAACTCGGATGTATATTGATAAAAATATCGATATAAAAATAATCCGAATATAATTATTTAAAAATATAAACAATAATAAATAGAATCAGCTTAGATTATAAACTTAAATAATATTTATCGATTTAAAATATTAACATTTTTTAAATTTTACACTGTAAAAAAGATTAAAATATATTCAAAATGTTAAGAGTTAAAAAATTTAAATACAAGTGTATATAAAAGTAAGAACTTATTGGGTAGGTATATAATTTACTTTAATTCTATAAAGACCTTTGTTAAAAACCATCGATATTAAGAATAATTATAACTGGAATGGACACCGATAAGAAATTACACGTGCTTCATCAGATGTCCATAAAAGTAGATCTGAAATGTTGAAAATATCACTCAGTGTAATCTCTCAATGAATTTTGGTTTGGTAGGATTCGGGTGAATAGAATTTTCGTAATAGAATTAAATGGTAGTATTATCGAGATGTATTAACAACTAATCAAATGACGAAAATTCCGAAGATCAGTGACACCATAATGTACCATAAATATGGTTGACATGGTTGACATATTACTTTTAACCATCCGACAGTGTCTTGTCTGATTTAACTTATTTTGTGATGTTTTGGTTTTTAGTTTTATCACGAAATTTTTAATTTCATAACCATTATTCACATCGCTATTCACATGGGTATTTAAAAATTATAATATTTTGCTTTTAGATATTTTAAACAGGATATTTCCCTCCTAGATACTTCTTTTATTATTTATAAATAAAACTATAGGTATTATACCAGATGATGCACTCTTGATAATTTCAAAAAGCCGACAAACTTCAGACTAACTACAGTATGATCAGTTAGGAGAAATATTAATCCTTTCATTTTAGAAATAACCTTAATAGTCAATACTTATAATAACTATTTATATGTGTATACAACAAGCGTATACTATATCTACTGTTAGAAATGATCGCAAGAGTATTTGAAAATCTCAATGTACGTTATTTAAAATGTACATTGATTATAAAGAATATTGTTTAAAAAAAGCCGGTCAGTAGGTTGTGGAAGCACTTCGCTCGTCGGGTGTCAGTATTGGTGGATGCACTTCGCTACTGGGTAGGGTACTTTTGGTGGATGTATTGAATTTGAAAGCAATGATAAAT
>JAIPRL010013621.1:0-10335 GCA_025469235.1 Pemphigus obesinymphae
ATTTTTAATTTTTTAATTTTTTTTCTTTTTTTTTTTTTTTTTTTTTTTTTTTTTTTTTTTTACCAAACCAACACACTATTATGACATATCAGTGAAAAACATAAAAAAAACCATTGGTAATATTAATTAAAATACCAATTCATTCGACATAAGTAATTACATTTTATTTAACATCTATTGTCGTACAACTATATGTAACTAATGTAAAACTAACTGCCGAGCGGATTTTATATATATAATAATTATTGTTTTAAAAAAAATGTATATCAAAGTGATATACATTTTTTGTTGTTGTGCGGATATAATATAGTTATTATCGATTTGACTATTTACTGTCAAAATGATATTTATCCATCAAATAATATTTATTTCATTGTAATGAAAAATGTGATTATTATGATAAAATATTGTTGGTGAAACAAATGGTGGATTTGTTTACTAGCTAGTAACAAATACAATTTTTCATTTTCAACAGTGTTGTTTTTTCAATGTAGGTATATGTTATTTACAAAGGTAATGATTATACAAAAAAACTAATATTACGCGGTTTAATATATGATCCAATCGTTGTATCGATACATCAATACAAAAAAAATATTCCAAATTTACTGATTTTAATATTTGATCCACCTAAAAAAAAATAATTTTTTTCGAATAAAAATAAAAATGCAATATGTGCATAACATTATTTAAAAATATATTTTGGTATGTATATTTAGAAAACTAAAACTATTTCTTTATTTACTTATTTTTTAAGGTTAAATTCCTATTTTATATCGATTTCTAATAGGTATGACTACTACGAGAAAGTATAATATTATATACTTTTCCCCAACTTATTCCTGAAATATTTGAACAAAATATATTTTATAATTTATTAATTAGTTGTTTGGGCCTTTTAATACTTTTAGCAAAATTAACATATCACGAATAATACGTACAATTAAATGAAAATTCAATAAATAAAATATTACCATTTAGGTATTTCATATTAGTATGTTTTTATAGGCATGTGTTTCACAAATTTTTAACACAAACCCATCATTTTTTATATTTTATTTTAACACTAAAATGTTTTAACACAATTTGTATATCCCTAAATTTTGAGTTTAAGTATATATGCGTGTAAATCACAAGATAATTCATATTCATTATTCAACATTGAACCTACACTTATAATATTATTTTAAAAAATGAATTACAAATACTCAATATCATAATATTATCAACTTTTTTATATTATAGGCAGAATATAATATAAGGTAGATCTTTTGGTTTTACAATACTATGTGTTTTCCTTTTCCTCCAACATGTGTGGTATGTATTCATTTTTCGGTATCGAAATTAATCAGGAAAATACTATTACTAATACATTCATGGTAATTTTTCGATTTTTCAACAAATGCGTTAAAAAAAACTACTAGAAAAGATAAAAGTCCGAAAATAATGATATTTATTTTTTATAAGAATAATATTTTTAACTAGTACCAATTTAATTTTTTTTTTTTTGGGGGGGGGGAGTCAATAAAAAATATAACTCAAATAAGCCATTAAATATTCACAAAAGAACCTTCAGTTAAATGTTAATAGTTAACAAATGATTTTAGTTTTAAAATTTATTTTAAGACAGATTGTAATTTAAAATTAAAATGAATAATAAATATTAACTTAACTATAGTTTAAAAAAAATTTATAAATATTACAAATTATTCCTCAGAATTATATACAAAAATATTTATATATTATTATTATTATTGTAAATGATTTTATAACACCGTCCAAGTGTATAATATAATATGTACCTATAACAAACTAGTATTAATTTAAACGAACGCCAAACACTTCATTTTTATTGTGTTCTATAAAGGAAACTTTTAAAAAGCTTTAAGAAAAATAAAAATGAAATAAATTATAAATTATAAAATTCAAATTTATGACTTAAATCGTTTTAAAAAACATTTACAGACATGATTATATAATATGTATATTACATTGAAGTCCACTCGGCACTCAGAATGATTTTTTTGAAAGAAATGATTTATTATTACATTAAACTTCAATAAACATTCGTCACCAGTATCCTATCCGACGAATAAAGTGTTTCCATCCTCTACTGGCCGGCTTTTTTAAAATTATTATTAATATCTATAAATTCTGTAATTTTAAATATTTAAAAAAATATCTATTCAAAATCATTATACTAAGAGAAACCTAAACCAACTTTTTATGACAACTCATGTTGATTACGGGAAAAAATATACGTATAAATTTAGATTTATGGAAGTGTAATAAATATAGTGAGGGGGAAAACATTTTATCCCTTCGTGATTTCATTTTTGTTATTCCATACATTATTCTTCCGTATTATAATATAGTATACTATTTAATGATATCTAATGAACTATTTACTTGTAAATTCAATATTTTATATCTATAAATTAAAGTTGTCAGTAAAGTATTCTTCAGCTATATAATAATAGTTATGGTATTTAAAAAAATGTCCCGCTATTAAAAAAACATTCAAAGTTGAATTTATTTTTTGCAACAATAAAAAACATAATATTTAAAAGTTATTAAGTACTTGATATTAATTACTTTAAAAGTAATGAAATTATTATTTTATACTGTCAATAAAATAACAAAACAAATAAATCTACTAACAAAAAAAAATATTGAATATTCATATTATTTTTTGAAACATAATAGTAATACTAAAAACATAAATGTACAATATTTACAATTAATATTTATATTTAATATATTAATAATTAATTATATTTGATTGTAAATATCATAAATGTATATGTATTTCTCTAGTCATTTTTATATTTTATAAAAATTGTATGTACCCGTAGTCCATACATTATTTTTTCATAACTAATCAATAATTTGGTTAAGTTAAAAGCTATAATGATCGTCTACTCTGCCATTCTGGCAGTCTAAAAAGAAAAAACCACAATATTGTAATATCTCAATAAAAAAAAAAATACTCTTGTGACAAAATAAGCCTCCTTTTAACCATCCTCAAAGTTTTAAGTGTTTTGTATAAAATCTTAATCCACGGGCCTAACAAAGTTGAACACTTCCCTGCAGTATAGAACCCTTAAAAGCAACGAAATAGGGTGTGACGGGTGTCTAAATCTTATTATTTAAACGTCATAATAATATATCCAAATTAAAAGAAAATATTGTCGTTTCATTATAGAAACCAAATTAATATAAAAATAATTGTATTTTCAAATGTATCTATACCCACACAAAAAATAAGTATAAATTTTAGACTATTATAATATTATGAGTATATAATATACTTAATTAATTCTTATAAATATAATCCTCAAATTATAAAATGTCTATTATCTACATATTTATATGTTACTATAACGGTACTCTATTGTTATACAATTTTGACTTGAGGGGATTGTAAACGGTGATTTTCTCTTTCTTTCTTTCACACACATGGCATAGTAATGTAGACGTTTTTTTTTATATCCTACATACCGATTGATCTAGTGATAGAATATAGATTCTGAATAAACTAATCTGGATTAGTTTTAAAATGTACTTTAGACAAATTTTTCCACTTTTTATATTTTTTCCACAATAATTTATTACCTATGTAAATGTTTATATAACCAAATGAATTACTTAATTATAGTGGTACTTAAAGGGATAAAACTAAAAATGTAAGAAAGTCGATCTGTAGTAAAATTCAAAATTAATTTCGACTTACTTAATAACCATATTAGTATGAATCGTATAAGTATACTTTTTAAGTAAATAATTTTTATTTTATAATTTATTATTTATTTACTATTATCATTATTATATATTTATTTTTAAATTTTATTTCTAAAATGTTTTTATGGGGGCCGATAAATTACATTTATATACATAATAAATATTTATAATTTATATATACAAAATATTCTAACGACAACGAATATTACATTCAAGGATGAATACAACATGAAAATGCAATGAAACAGCTAGGCTGGATATAAAAATAGATGGTGATACACTTAAAGTAGTTGATGAGTATAAATATTTGGGAAGTATTTAACAAGTGACGGAAAGTGCATTCGAGAAATAAGATGCAGGATTACAACGGACACAATGTGCATTCCAAGTAATAAGTGCCTACTTACTTCCATAAATATAGATATGAAGATCAGGAAAAATCGACTAAAAACCTATGTATGGAGCAAGGCACTTTATAGTAGTGAGACGTGGACAATTGGGAAGTCTGAAGAAAAGACACTAGTTGCATTTAAGGCTTAATGCTATAGGAAAATCCTAAAAATAAGTTGGGTAGATCGAACAAAAAATGACAAAGTCTTTCGAAGAGTAGGAGAAGAAAACAGTTTCATTAAAGCCTTGAAGATTATAAGAGCTAAACTAATTGGCCACACATTACGACACAAAAATCTTCTAGGAAGAATAATAGAGGAATCCATAGAAGGGATGAATTGTCGAGAATACTCCTGGACCGTAAAAAATATCAAATACAAATCTAATACATTAATATATAATCAAATCAAAATAACAAATATTAAAAATAAAATAAAATATTGTATATTCAAACAATAGAATTATTACCTAATACTTTTTTATTTATTTAAAAATATAATTATTCTTTTAGAAGCCATTTTGTTTTTAAAACTATTGAAAAAACTACTATGTTTGAAAGAATGCCATACCAATGATTTTTAGTAATAAAACATGTCTACGAAAAACAAACGAAATGATCTATTTAAATGATTTTAGTGTTCAAATACCTATATACTCATATAACAAATGTATAGAAATTAATATTTTAGATATGATTTCGTACGGATTTTGTAAAATATTAAACAAAATTTAATTTTTTGAAAAAAATAACAATTTTTGTACATTCGTTATTATATATTAAAATAGGAGAAAGACAAATTAAATGTATAAGAACATATCCGAAATATTGTTTTTAAATAATTTATATTAAGCGTTTTAACTCTAAGACCATTTTTAAAAGCCTTTTTTTTTTATTTTTTGTAAACTTTTTTTGGAACGAATGTCATGAATAAACAAAACAATAAAAAGTGGTCCGGATATGGGACTACTTTTAAATTACTTTTAAAATATATTTAAATATTTTTAAATTTTTGGATTTTTATTTTTCATAAAGATTTTCCTATTCAGAACCCCATAAAAATAGCCATGCTGTATACATTCTCTTAATATCTGTTATTACTTATGGGCTATAGCATATTTTATATTTTTAGACCTATATACAAAAAAATTATTGTGCTCATTTTCTTTGCATGAGCGGTAAATTGAGATTAATTAATGGCATAGTAGTATAACCTCAATCTATATTAAAAGCAATATTATATTTGATAACACAAATTACAGACGATTTATAAAATAATATTTCTACTGATAGTACATTCATAATTAATATATCGATATTCTGTATGTTTCATAAGAGGAATCTCTTTTTAAAGTATTTAAATGAATTTTGTATGTTTTTTAACATCCATATAATTTTATAGTAAGCACCACCTCGTCTTAAAATACCATTATATATAATCGAGTCTACCAATACCTGGTAAACTAGCCTAAATTTCTTATATTCTACTTTCTAGTATATTGGATAAATTTTTGAAGGCATATGATATATCTCTGAATTTATTTGTTACCAATTTTAAATGATTTAATTTAATTTAATTTAAGGTTATGACACATTTCTATGCCATAAAGATATTTTTTAAATATTTATATAAGTTTGACAGTTCCATAGATTTGGATTTAACCATTCACTATCATGTGAACATAGCTCAGTCTTACAAAATTAATTATATAATGTGATAAAACGTGTGTTTTTCAACACAAGTTCAGGAATAAGTTATTTACAGTTAACCATATTTGAATTATTTTAAGTCATTTATACATGTTCAAACGCATCGGCCTAATAGTTAACTTCAACTGTGAATGTGTCGTCTGCATAAAAAACTAGTTAACCATTTATTTTTAAACTATTAACATGATTTTTTTGTAAATTAATTAATGTAAGTGATAGAGTAGTTTTCTGCAGGTATTTGTTTAATGTTTATTAATAGAAATATATATATTTCTATATAACAGCTTGCTCCTACTTCTTAATATCGTTACATTTAAATGTTTCAGTGTTTGTTTCATAATATTTATAAATATATATATACCCATACAACACCAAAGTGTTCTTAACTTGCGCTAATATAAGTTTGCATATTATACTATGTCAAATTGAATTTTGCCATTTTTTTTTTTTTTTTTTATATACGTATTTTTTTTATCAACATGATGAACATTTTGCAATATTTATATACATTCGGTGGGTTTGTTATTTATTGAATTTTAATTTCCAATCGATAAACATTCTGTAAATAACTTTTCTGTAGAAATACATCACATTATCGCCTAGCTGTCAGATCTTCCTACTGGAAACAAAAACGGTTAAAAATGTAATTATATTATATTTGCAGTACCTATAGCTTGTTATAACAAAAAAAACCATTATATCTAAACAAATATAAATATTTATACATGTTTCTAAAATATATTTTAACCTATATATATATATATATATATATATATATACCTATTATCAGAATCATCCCGAATAAAGATTTTTTTTGGGGGGGCGGGGGAGGGGTAAAAATGTGAAAAAAATCATTTTTTTCCCCATTCTCCCGACTAAAATCCTAATAATTTATAGTTTGCAGACTTAAAATTCCGAAAAATACTTCAGTTATGCATAATTTCCCGACAAAATTCCAAAATACTTCATTCAAAAGATTAATAAGCAAAAAAAAAAAAATTAGGCCATTGACGTTTTCTTCTACTATTTGCCAATTGAACTTAATTTCTCCGACTACTTTCTGATGATTGGGTGATGGTGAGGCACCCCCTTCCCAAACCCCTTCCCGTCAGGACAGCCTTCCTTATTATAGGTAACATCGGTGGTAATACAACATTATACCACGTACGTTAAAACCAAATAAAAATCAAATAATTACTTGGGTTTCGGGAGGCCTCCTAGATACAAATATTATGGCCCTTCAACTTCTTGACACAACCCACTCAAGGATAGAATTTCTCAAAATCTAATGTAGCTATAATTTTTTTTTCATCATTTCTTAATCCTTTCCAAAAAATCTGTAACATATGGTTTTGTATCTAAGAATATAAATAATAAACTATCATTAAAGAATGATGTACATAATATATACAATTCTATCGTTCGTTAAATGTTTAATCTTGAGTTCTGAAATTTTCGTTATTCATATACCATAGTATTAATATGAAAAGATTCCATCTTGTGTTTTTCTCAATACTCGGAAAAGTGTTTTTAAAGTTTGAAAGTTGTACGTTTATATCACTTATAATATTGAAAGAAAATTTTACATAAAGTTTCGTTTGTTTAAAAAAGATCAATAAATTATTAATTGAAATTTATAATCACAAATTAATCATTAATTTTTATTACAATATAAATAAAAACAATGGAAAAGTTCCACGGATAGAACCTTTTACATACTCTCCCTCATGTATACATTTCATCCAATTTAAACTTTTTCATACTAACAATATTCTTGATATGATTTTGTACTATCTAATACAAATAAAATAAATTATTTACTGAATAATCTTTAAATATAACATTTTACTTTCGTGTAATTTAATCAATAATGCATGTATGCACATAAAAACTCTATTTTTGGATACCAAAATGCGATTTTTTTAAATTTATAGAAAAAAAAAAAACAGTTTAATCACATTACCGCTATTATTAATCCGTTCAGTAAATATTTTAAACGATGGTGGAAAACTGAAACCGCATTATGTGCTCAAAATATAAATAAAAATAAATGTTCTTATACGTTTTAATGAGAACATAATAGACCGCATTCCTTTGACTTGACTATTGTCCTCGGCCTTTTGCCTTTTGAATCATCAAACCACGAAACGGACAGATAATAACGACGACATCAAAAGAAAAATGTATACGTATAATTAAAACCTTTTGACCGACGCGACGGTATCTTATGTGCATGTAATTTTCGCGACGTATTTTCACCAAATATATGTATATAGTGAAATTTAAGTTAATTTTTCGGGAGAGGTACGAGATGATGTTTTCCGATATTCACAGAAAGTTTTTAATAAATTATTAAATACAATAAATAGAGGTAAATACAATATAATTATTATAACAACAGTGAAATTATTCAAATTATAAAACTGTAGTTATTAATAATAACTACAGTTTACTCTAGTCAAATGAGAGTTGAAAAGACCGCATTTTTATAAAAAAAAAAAAAAAAAAAACAAAAAAAATTTATGGAATTTCTCAGTTCTTTTTTATTTTTATTAAAGTAAGTCCAGAAATTTCATAAAAAAAAATTTTATACCCAGACTGCCTATTCATAAGAAATATAATATATTTTTTTAATTTTAATTTTTTGTTGTTTTTTTTTACGTTTTAAGATATTATTATGACATTTGATTACAATTTACGGACAATATGAATTTTGTATAGGTATAGAATGTGCGAACTACAAATAGTGTGACATTCGAAAAAACTGATTATACAAAGATTATTGGTCATTATGATTTTTGTTAAATCTGTAATATTAATGCTCGGTTGCATGAAAATAGTTGTGGAAGCTGTTGACACGATGAAAAATATCGGATCTGTATATTACAAGTTATAGAACAAATTGCGTTTCGTGAAATAATTGTAAAAGTATATGTGTTTAAAAATGTATTAACAAGTTTATAACCGCTTACTCGGTAAACGATGAACGAGTATATACATGTTAATTATATCAACGATTAAAATATAAGAAAAAATATGAAAATATAATAAATACGAAAATTCGTCCCTCAAGGACGAGAGTAGTTAACAAGAGGGTCTGCGTAACGCCGCCGCGGTTCGGGTGGCCCGGCTATCCCTTGAATAGCACACGGCGCTATCACATTCGTATCTTATAGTTTTAAACAAGATATGGCTATGAAAAGGATTAATTTCATGGAAGCAAAATTACTATGGGACATGCATTAAATGTACGTGGACTTTAAAAAAAATAAACAAACGTATAAAATTGTAAAACCACTAGCTCTCCCCTCGCTCCGCTCAGGATCTAAAATGATTTTTATCCGTAAATAGTTTTGATTTAGTTGAAGTAATGTACGACCAACGTTATATTAAATTTTCATGTTTCATTTTTATTAGAGTAACCTCGTATAAAGCTTTCATACCTTGAAACCAAAAATTACCCTTTTTAGGACTTGAAAACCTCGAAATCTAAAATGTCAATAAATAGGCCGAAATTGCCAGAAAAAAATCATTTTCAATTTTACCAACGGGAATATATTCTTAAATTACATATAGACATGTAAATTTCAAGATTTTAAAATAATTATTTTCGAAATTACTAAGGTTTTTACTGCTTTTTCATCATTTTTTTAGAATTTTTTCATTGCGCATTAAAAAACTATAAAGAAAATTAAGCAAAATTACTTCTTTAAAGTATCAACTAGATAAAATTTGCTATCAGAAACGGGGTTAGCATGTAAAGATCGGAGCACTTAGTTGAAAAATTGTAAAATGAAAAAAACAAACATCATTGTAAAACCATTAACTGGCTTTGCTCCACTCAGAATCTAAAGAACAAAAAGTGCCTAGGGTATTAAAAATTAGAACATTATAAAATGTCAGAAACTGGAAATTTACACCAAATATTTATACTATAGCACTATATGTATTATTTATTCGATATATACGAATGATGTTAATAGTAACATTCGTACACCGAAGCTTTGCTCGGAATAGTTTTATCGAAAATGAAATAGATTTATCATTACTACTGAAATTCGATAAATTCATCCACCACCTGCAGTGTCCTACCCAACGAGCCAAATGATTGTCACTCCCTATTTAATACTGATCGGCTTTTTTCCATTTACGAAATAACAGAGGAAAACGGTAAAGGATGCCCTCTTCGCACAAAATTCCTACCAGTGGCGTATATGAGGGGGGGGCGATGGGTGGATCGCCCCCCTTGGATTTTAGCGGTGTTGTTTTCTATGATTTCATATATAATTTACTATTCAAGCGTATATTGATAATTATTATATTTGAATTGTAATCGACGTTTCCAAAATATTCTAAGGATATCCCATAGATAATATAGAATGGATAGGCCATCTTTATAATGAATACCCATGGGGTAGCGTTTCCGAAGTTTTGGTATATGCCCCATAGATACCACAGTTACCAGTAGTAACCATTGGGTAACCATATTAACTTAT
>JAIPRL010013622.1:0-10334 GCA_025469235.1 Pemphigus obesinymphae
GAAAATGTGAATATTTCTCTTTAAAACATAAAATAAGAAGAAAAATAAAGGTAATCAACTTTTTTCTCATTTTTCCGACTAAAATCCTAATAATTTATAGTTTCCCCTTAAACTTTACAGATTTTTGAGTCCCCGTCTTGAAGTTGTTATCAAAAATACACAAATTGTTTCAAATTTTAAATACTTCCGGTACCTTAAAAGTAGTTTAAAAATATTTCCGTGTTCTAAGTTCCATCTTTTACTGTTGTGTAATCGCAACATGACTTTACCTACCATTTCGCCACATTTATGAACCATTTTACGTGATGTTTTTGAAACTGAGCTTCCTTATATAACCTCGAGTCCTGATATCCCATTATTCAAAAATTGCCCAAAAAATTTGAATAATATCTATACTACTAATATTATTTTTGGAATAAATCCCCTTGAGTGTTACTCTGTGTTACAAAATGTACGAAATGGTATTCTCCACTTTTCTCGTGTTATATTGCAAAATAAATGTTTTAGAGATGACTATAGAGAATTAAAAAATTAATCGAATTATTTAAGAATTTAGGTAATATAGACAAAAATGAAAATATATCCTATATATATATAATCCTCCTGGAGCAATGCATCACCAAGTTTGAGATATTTGCTGTTTAAAAATATATATTTTTGGAAAATTCCTTATTTTCTTCTGGAAAATATATGCTATTCGTAGTATTATGTGTTTTTATTATTTGATTTTATTTAAAAGCTTGGTTCAATTGTACAATTCCAGCTAATGACTTAAATGTTATAAAAGATTTAATATTATACAAAAAAGAACACTCAAATATTTCAAAAGCTGTTATAAAAAAAATTTGTAATCACTTATGGTACTTAACAGAAGAGACAGCTGCTTTAGTATTCTTTGACGACACGCTTCCAAACGAAATCATACTATTAATGATACCTACAAGCTCTTAATAATGAACCAACTAATAACCCAACCAAACGTCTTATTCTTACACCGAATGTTATTGGTGAAACGTTTTCAGAAAGAACATTATTATTATTATTATATAGCTTCATTTTTAAATCTAAAAATAGTATGCAATTTTTTTCTCGAATTGGTATAAATACAGATTTTTTTGAAAAATGATCAAGTAAATGGAATGCGTATATTAATTATTTACATGGAAAATAAATTATATGTTCGTTAAATGTCGTAAATTACATAGTGAAAAGAGCAGTTAATCTTAAGGAAGATTTTCATGAGAGATTAACAAAAAATAATGAAAAATCCGATATGCTCTTAGTTCTTACGCTATGTCGAAGAATGCAGAAGACTATGCCTATCCTGACTGTAAAAAGGAAACGTTGAAAATATTTTTTAAATTAATGCTAATTATAATTTAATTTATATATATATATTAGTATTATTAGTTTATATAGATTTGTAACGATTATTTTTTTCAGGATTTCAGGATTTTTTAGTTAAGATACTTTTGATTTATAATAATGATAATATGATAAATATTATAGTTTTATGGGTCAATAAACATTTATAATTTTAAGAAAACTGTACTTAATAAAAGTACAGTTTTAGTAAGTTTTATTAATTATTTAATTAGTATTAATATAAACCGATTTTTCGTTAAATAGATAAAATGTAACTTTGTTATCTTAATTCATAATTACAATTTTTTTTTTATTATCTCATCCTAACACTACTTATAGGTACCTACGTCAATATTTTAATATTATAACGTAATAGGTACCTAAGTACAATGCTGGACATGAGCGAGTTAATAAATTAAAGGTTAGGTCAATTTTAACTTTTAACTTGACTTTTTATATTTGATTTTTGTTAACTTAACTTGTTTTTGGTTATATTAACTTTTAAATAACGAGTTATTTTTAATTAAAACTCAGTTAAGTTAATTTTGAAATAGTTGACACACTTTGGTTTCATATTGTGTCTATTGTCAAAATGGTTGAATAAAAATAACGTTGTTTTTTGTCATTTCTAATAATTATCATATTATAAGAATAATATTTAGTTTCCGAAAATTTCAATGAAACAAAAATACTTACTTATTATTATTATTATTATTATATAATAATTTCCCCATAATATAAATCGAGGAATAGGTGTACCTGTTAGATTTTCCACCAATAAACAATATTTAGGTAGGCACTAATCTGCAACGAGCAATTTCCATTTGTTAGAATTTTGAAGAAAATAGTAGGTACCTGTATAAAATACTCATCAAACATTTTTATGAACCTATTTGACGGTCGAAGTTAAAAAAAATAACAGTATTTCCAGAAAAATAATAATAGACGCTTAATCGTACCGGGCCGTATATCTCAAATATAACACGGCCTCGTGTAAAAGTTAACGAGTTATTTTTTTTCATAACATGGGGAAAATAATCTATCAATCGTACATTAACTTTTACCATTTTTTATTTATTTATTTTTTCAATTAACTCGACTTAACCGAGTTATAAAAAAAAAAAATCATTGTTAACCCGCCCAGCATTGTAAATAGGATCGTAAATCATAAATATCATTCACAATGTTATGATATTTTGAAATAACGTATAATTATTAAACGGCAGCCGACGACCTGATTATTATTCGTCGCGACGCAATCGGTCGGAACATTATTAGATTTTGCCCGTCCTTGTGACTTTGTCCTGGACGGGACGGTTACAATGGGCCGAAACAACTACGTGTGTCTATATTATACACATGCGCACACTATCGCAAACAATATTATAGTGAAAAACGAACGTCAAACGGTAAAAAGAAACGAGATCACATATTATGCGTTTGTTATTATAGTGTAGATGCCTATTTACGCGTAATAATAATATTATTATTCGATATGTATATGCGTTTTCTTCAGTCGGTTTTCGCGTTCATTGCCTGTAGAAAATTATATTGTTTGTTTGTAAATGTTTTTCGATAAAATATGTTTTGTAACTGGATGATCCGACGACGCGGAATATTCTTCTCGCGATTTTCGAGTAAAAAAAAAAAAAAAAAAAAAAATCAAATCTAATATCGAACCGATAGTCTATTATTCGGAAGAATTCGATGTGAAAATAATGAGAGTCGCGTGAGATCATAACAATATGCGGCGGTAGGTAATATGTTATATATAGGTGAATAAAATATAAGTAGGTACACATTTAATCACAGTTAATCCTCCAGCGGGCTCCGTTAAGGCTGAACAAACCAGTTTTAAAATTATATAAAAATAATATTTTTTTTTTTTTTTAGACAAAATTTTAGTTGGTCATTTATATAAGAATAATGTAAAAAAAATTTTATTTTAAGGGGTGAACATTATGATTGAATATTGATTAGATTGTGTTTTATATAGGTACTAAGCCCACTAGGTTTAATAATAATATGATTATTTATAATTTAACTATTTATGAATATTCTTAGTAACGTATTGAAATATACTTTAAACGCTAATGTGAATATAATGTGAACCGTCCATATATTATAATGCGCGCGTTCGATATTTATACGTAGATATTTTTTGGAAAATGATTTTCGAAGTAATAGAAACCCCCCCCCCCCATATAGGTTAAACGAAAAACGGTTTAAAAATTACACATTTTACGTGTTATTACTATACGACGATTACAATATTTTAAAATATTCTCGAACGCAGATATTAATCGGGAACAATGACGAAGAATGACATATTATTATCATGATATCGATCAACGTCCAACGCATATTTAATTTTCAACAATTCAATTAGATGCATTTCAATGTACGATAATTTGGGCTTTAATCATTATTATATTGTAATCGATGTGTATATGTGATTGGAAAAACGTCAATTTTAAGTTTTGAAATTTATCCTACATATTATATGAAATAACATTACGAAATCGTTTATTATTATTGGTATATGTATGTCTATATATTATATTTGCAACAATAATGCATTGAAATCGTAATTTGATAATAATAATAATAATAATGATAACAATAATAATAATAATAATAATAATAATAATAATAATAATAATAATAATAATAATAATAATAATAATAATAATAATAATAATAATGATAATGGTAAAAATCGTATTCGAAAAACCGTATATCGTATATACATATACATATGTACATACGAAAACATAATACAATTTAACCGATTTCGTTCAATTTAAAGTTCAAAAATCGTTTTAAAAAGACCAATTTATTTTCAAAATAATTACAGTATATACTTCATTTAAAATTAATTGGTTGGTAATTCGTTTCGATTTTATTATATTGATGAATCGATATTGCGTCATTTGCAATATATTGTGATGAGTGAGTTAATGAAAATAATTAACTAATATTAAAATTAAATTAACCCAAAAGCCTTCGGTAATAAACAATAGCCGGTGTGTACGAGTGGTTAAAATAAAATAATATCTAACCGTTAAGTTAACTTTGAACACGGTAAAAATACAATTTGATAATAATATAGTAATTTAACTGAAATCGGTTTAAAAATGTTCCATTATACAAAAAATATAATTCGAATTTTTAAAAAACATTCACCGAAATATAATGAATTCGGGCGAAATTTAACTTTTCCAAAAATTATACCTATCCATTTAATTCTTATGGGTAATAGCTAGTATGAATACACTTATTGAATTAGGTATAGGTATAGATACTAAGTGTATCTACCTATGTGATAAGAGTGGGTAATAGGTAATAGGTATTACCTTTTATATAATTGATAAAAAAAAAAACCATTTTTTTTTTTTTAATAGTATTTTTATTCGTGTTAATGCTGAATTCATAGCCACAGCTCGATATTTCCAACATTTTCAAAATACTCGTTAGTCATAATAATGATTGGTTCGTAGTTACGTACTAAAAGCCGGCGATTAAAAAAGCTGGTGGGGCTACGGATCCGACATAATATTGATATATTTTATAGCATTGATATTATATTGAACTGCAACAGGTATTTACATTTGCAAACGGTGTCATATAATCAATTTCGAGTGTGTATTATATACAATTATTATTCGATATTATTCGGTAATTTATCGAATCTCCTCGGTGGAATATTAATTCACGTATATATATATATATAATATACAGGTTGTCCACGAATATATGACAAATGCAATAACTTTTGTTCTTTTGTATAGTTTTAGGTTTTTTTTTTTTTTTGTTTTATAACTTTTCTTTCTATGGTTTCAATCCGTAGATTGGTTGCCAGTCATCTTACATTCTTCTCTATTATCCGCTTTCCTTTTCATTTCTAAATATGAGACACATCCTTGGTCCTTTATTATATGTTGAATGTACTCTAATCTTGGTCTTCCCCTACGGTTCTTTCCTTCTATAATCAGTTTTAACAATCCTTCGTGTCCCATTATATGGCCTATCAATTCGTTTCGTCTTCTAACTATATTTTTTCATAGTAACTTTCCTTCTGATATTCTCTTCAGTACTTCTACATTGGTTACTCGGTCCATCCAACTTATCCTTTCAAACATTTCAAACGCCTCAAGCCTTCTTCTTTCTTCCATTGTTATTGTCCACGTTTCACTCCCACATGGGGCAATGCTCTATGTCTTCAATAGATTTTTTTCTTGTTTTTAGACTAATGTTTCTTTATGTAAATATAGTTTTCTTGTTGTTAAAGGCTATTTTGGCTTGACAGATACGTTTTATTATTTAACTTCTATTTCTTCCATCATTGCTGACTGCGATACTTTCCAGGTATATGAATACATCTACTTGTTCTAATATTTGGTTTCCTTTTATTTTTATCTGTATTCTTGTTCTATATTCTCTTCCATACACCAGTACTTTTGTTTTCTTTAAATTTATTTTCATATCCAACTCCTTATTGAATGTTTCATCCAGTTTTAATTAGTTCAACCAGATCTTCTTTATTCTTCGTAATTAAAGCTATATAATCGGCAGAACTCAACATACCTACTTAATTTTTGTCCATTGATCTTATCTCTATATTGGTATTTTCTTTTATCTTATCTATTGCTTCTTAAATATATGCATAGAATATAATTGAGAATAGCTACAATTCTTATATTTTAGATTTTCAATTTTTTTTTTACAACTAAAAATAAAAAATTTTAATTTTTTATTAAAGTTATTTTTATTATACAAGATAGCCATTTTATGAATTTAAAAAAAAAAAATTGGTGTTAATATTAAGTCGTCAATTTTCTACAGTTTTTTGAAAGTTTAGTAGAATTTTTTTCATTAATGATAAATAGCCGCTAGGTACCTAAATAACATAAATTCATTTTTCCAAGAAAAAATATCATTCTTAGTATCATAATACTTTTAACAATTTTTAGGTATTTATTATTTTTTTATGTTGCTGTAAAGCTATTTAGCAAGAAATAAATTTACATTTTAACTAACTTTAATAATCGTTTTAAAATTATTGATGTAACCTAATTAATAGTTTTAAACACTAAATTTTTTTTTTAAAAATGCATTTATAAAATGGCTATCTTGGATTAAAAAAAAAATTTTAATTTTTATTTTTAGTTGTAAAAAAAAAAATTAAAACTCTAAAATATAAGAATTGTTGCGTAGAGTTAAAATATTATATAATTAAAAATATACAACAGAACAAAAGTTATTGCATTTTTCAGATTTTCGTGGAACGCCCCCGTATATCTGTATTTTACAAATAGGTGTAGGTACGACTTGTGACATATTATTTTTCTAAAAAATGCCGAAACACAACGTAACGGATGTTTAAAATGCGTAACCATTATCACTTAATAATCACAATGAATAAATCAACCTTGATTTGAACCTTTGAAATTGCATTGTCGTTAAAGTGCACTTTAAAAGGTTTTATGAAAAATATAGGTGAACTATGTTGCTATCAGATGGCATTTGAGAGAAGTAGTACTTTTATTATATTATATGCATAATAGGTAATATATCACATTTTTCAGATGACACAAATATAAATAAATAGACAAAATATTTTTGAAACATTTCCAGAAAGTAAAATATTGTATTTAAAGAAATTTTCCAGCAGGAATTAAAAAAAACATCTGCAATATTATAAAATATTAAAATACTACGAATATTCTAATAATATTTTTTTGGGTGTAAATTTAGTTTTTCAACAATATTATAATATTCATAAAATTTTATATAGAAAACATTATAATATACGGAAAAATTCCCGAAAATATTATTTTCCTTTTCATGGAACATTTTGTTTTCTATTGCTAATTGGAATTTATTTGAAAAATAATTTGAAAGTATTATAATAAATTTACCATATGAATACCATATGAAAAAATTATAAATCGCATTTTATTTTTAAAAAAATTAACCTTTTAACATAAATCATTTAAAAAAAAAAAAAGAATTGCACTATTAAGTTCCTATAAATGCATAATTGAAAGTGTTACACAGAAGTGAAATATTCTATCTAACGAAAATTCAGTAATGGATTAATTTTATTTGCATCAGATAATAACAATAATCATACCAAGTATGTTACCGTTATTATGAAAAAGTTATATTTAATAAAATCATCTACTTCAAGCATTATCAATGAAAGATTTTATCTAATGTTAATTTTTATTTATTTTTTCAAAGATTGGCAAACGAATAAAAAAAGTCAAGTAAAGGGACCTAAAAGTCTAAAATCATAATTTCAACTGGTTAAGCTTATAATTGTATAATTGAAAAAATATTAATTTAACTCAGTTTAACTATAGTCTAGAATCTTGAAAATTATACTTAACCAAGAAATAATAAATTTTTCCTGCACATTTTAAGATCCGTCACTCTCGCCCTGCTATTAAAACACTAGTTACAAAAAAAAATTATGGTAGTTACAATTAATGATTACAAATGATAATACATAATTTTAAATATTTTGTTTTTTTTCGAAATCAAAAATGACAGGGCCAGAACGACGGACCTCAGATTTTACTATTTTAATACACTAATAGTATATACACATTTATTAATAATTATTAATCATTATATTGAACGTTCGCCCACAATGTATGTACGTTGTTGCACGATTATGTGAGTTTACACCAATAAAGTTATAGTTTGGTAACGGAATAAATTATTAACTATTGGAGTAAAAATGTATTAACTTTTTAACTATAATTAATGCACACTATTTTTTTATATTGTTAATAACTACATTTTGATTATAACTATGAATAATAATTGATATTATAATGTTAAACAATTGCAATTCTTGTTTTAGATTTGTACAAATTTCACACTGGAACTTTATCTGAAATTTCGTAGGTATGGATTTTTTTCAATCTCCAGAACTCTAATAAAACACCTTCTTGAGCAATTTCGAAAACACGAGATGAAACCTTACATATTATACACAAAGATTTGACAAATACAATAACTTTTGTTATGTTCAATATTTTTAAATTTAATTTTTTGTGATAATATTACAAGAACCATGCCCTACAATTCTCATATTTTAGATTTAATTTAATTTTGTTTTACAACTAAGAATAAAAATAAAAAATTTTTATTACATTTTTATTTTATAATCTAATATAGGTAACCATTTTATAAATTAATTTCTAGAAAACATTTTGTTGATAGAAATGTTTATTAAGTTGTCGATTTTCTTAAATTTTTTGAAGTTTACTAAAACTGCAATTATTTTCATTAAGAAGACGTCATTCCGACAATTTTTCAATGAAAAATATGCATTACCATTTTTCATTTTTATGAAATTACAAACATGTTAGGGATATGAAACAAAAATAAAATTATAGCTAACAACATTGTCTAGTCACTGATTTTTGAAATATGCATTTTTACACGTCTTATGAGCTATTAAAATATCATTTTTTTTTATTTATTTAACAGCTTATAAAACGTGTAAAAATTTATATATCAAAAATCGGCAATATCAGTCGCTAGATAATTTTTTTCTTAATAATTTACTTTTTATTTCATCTTTCTACAATATTCTCAAGTTGATAAAAATGAAAAATGCTTAAACATATTTTTAACAAATATCGCGGGTATACGACAGTTAAAAATGGTACGGATACAGGCCTATTTTTTAACTACTTTTAAATACATTTCAATAGAAATATGAATTTGTTTGATTTTCATTTTTCTTAAAATGCAATAAAAATTGCCTATACAAAACTCCTTAAAAATCGAGTGTGTGGCGCGCCCTTTTAATGATAAACAGCAGCGGGTTAAGAGGATATTACACTTGCATTTCTTGTTTCTGTCTATCTAACAGATAATATAGCAAAATCACACTACGCAGAATTGAAATTTTGGAGTTTAGGTTAGATTTAGAGTATAAACACCAATTACAAAATTTAAAGCAAGGAATATTTTCAAGTGAATCTCATGGGCATTTAGTAAAATATCGTCTGATGAAAAAGTTAAAGCTTTTTAAAAATATCAAAAACTAAAAATGCCGTAACTTTTTTTTCTGACAATATTTTACAAAAGCCCATGAGGTTCACTCGAAATTATTCTTCTCGTTAAATTTGATAATAGGTGTTTAAGCTCTAAATCTAACCAAAATGCCATAATTTTAATTTTGCGTTGAATAATTTTTGCTATATTGCCAATTAGATGGACGGAGACAGAAAATGCGGGTATAGCATCCTCTTAAGGTACCTACTAAATAATATAAATTAATTTTTTCCATGAATTAGAAATTAAAATATTTTTATATCGCTGTAATATTGATTAGCAAGAAATAATTTTGAATGTGAACAAACTTTAAAAATTATTTAAAAATAAATGGTGTAACCTAATTAATAGTATTAATCGCCAAATATTAAAAAGCAATGAATTTATAAAATCGTTATATTTTAGCCATCCATCATATTTTATGGATTATATAAAAAAAAATGTACCTAATAAAAAATGTAAACTCCAATTTTTATTTGTGAAAAAATAAAATATAAAAATTGCAGAGTAGAGATCTAGTAATTATTACAAAAAAAAAAAAAAAAAACAAAAAAAAACTTAAAAATTCTTAATAGAACAAAAGTTATTGCATTTGTCAAATCCCTGTGTGACATTTTGTATATATAAATATATATATATTATATTGTCCCGCAGTAATATGTATAGAATATGTACGTGAAATAAAAACTAAAAAATAATTACGTGTCATCGAAATCATTCAAATATTCGTTGTATAATCGACGGGTAAGTATAATAATTCATTTATACTAAATTCGCGGAGAGAATAGGAGTGTTTCGCGCATACGACTGACGAAAATTCGGGTCGCTCCGTTATCTTTGGGCGGCTATCCATAGTTTGACATAGTATACAGAGCGCATTAAATAACACA
>JAIPRL010013624.1:0-10332 GCA_025469235.1 Pemphigus obesinymphae
CCCCCCCCCCCCCCCCCCCCCCCCCCCCCCCCCCCCCCCCCCCCCCCCCCCCCGCACCCCATGGACTCCCCCCCTGGCTACGTCCCTGAGTAAATCAATTGGGATCAAAATTATCCGAAGTTGAACGTTATCTAAAAAAATAATACAAATATTTCGGATGAAATTTCTGAGCTCGCGGACTGGCAGTCAAGAACCCATAATATTATTTTATTTAATGTACCTGAATTTTCCTCATCAGTACCTGCTGATAAATGTAGTAATACTTCTTCTTTTATTGAAAATGTTTTTAGCACTATTGGCTTATCAATTCATCCAGTTTCTGTCAGACGCTAGGTAAAATCATTGGTAAATCTCGCCCTTTACGGCTTTTTTTACCTACGCCTTCTGATGTGTTCGAAATTTTAAAAGTCAAACGTAAGTAACTTAATGATTCTAAATTCTCTTCAGTGCGTCTATCGTCGGACTAAACGTTGTTACAGCGTGATTATCTCAAATCTATATTATATGAATTAAAATCAAGAAGGAAAAATGGTGAAAATGATATTTTCATTAAATATTCAAATAATATTCCCTTCATCTCAAAAATTGACCAAACCAACCTCAATTAATGAAACATTTATCAGAATGTTCGGAGGTTAAATACCAAAATAAATACTATACAAATGAATGCTGCTCTCTTTGATTACGATATACTCGTTTTAACGGAAACCTGGTTATCAAATTCAATTAGTAATGCCGAACTTGGACTTTGTAACAAATATTATATTTTCCGATGTGACCGATGTGATGTTCATGATGCGGCGATAACCCAGATAGCAATTTCATATTTCAGACACGTTGTTACAATATTGTATAAAAATATTTATATGGCCATAATATGTGTGTAATATTTATTTTCTATGTTAGGAATATTTTCAAAACATTTTGACAATATATCTATGGCAGAAAAATACAGCATTGTGACAATATGTTGAGTTCATATTGTAGCAACATTTATGGGAAACTTTGTGAAAATATTTAACCACAATCTTGCTACAATATTTATTTTTTATGTTAGGAATATGTTCAAAACATTTTGACAATATATCTATGGCAAAAAACACAACATTGAAACAATATGTTGAGTTCATATTATATCAATATTTATTTGAAATCTTTTGAAAATATTTAACCACAACATTTACAAAATGTTTTATTAAAATATTTCAAGAGGTTTTATCCAGTCATCCAAATATTTAACTACAAGATTGTCTTATTTTTGATACCTATATATTTTTAAAAAAAATTTTATTTCTATTAATAAAAAATAATATTTCATAGCACAATTGTAATGTATTTCTTATGAAATTATATCATTTGAAAATTTAATTTATATAGTTTATTTAAAACATTATATTATAATAATGTTAACCAATATAATGTAAATTATGTGATATACAAAATAATATATTGATTCAAAAATCATAATATGCTTTTCTTTCATTTGGCAGCTATCTAGAACCTTTTTAGAGTGCTTTGGGGCCTATTATTCTATTTCTTTTTACCGCATTTTATGCTGTTTTTCCTATATATATAAATAGCACAAGCTGGAATAAAAAATAACACTAACATGTATATGTATACATAATACATAATATATTTATTGTTAAAAAAAAACTTTAAACCTCTTATATGTACAAGTATTATTATTATTAATTAAAAAAATAAAAACAAAAAAATAAATAAATTAGAACCTTATTGAAAAAAAATAATTAAAAAAAAAATGTTATTGTCAATATAGACACTATTAACTTTTAAATTGCTGCAGATTTTATTTCTTTTTTTTTTATTCGGTTTGGCGCTTGTGCCATCCATTTGGACAACGACGATGATATCTCCATATCCGGTATTAAATTGAATTTTTTATTCTTCCGAACAGCGTCTGAAATTTAAAACAATAAATTTGTATGTTATAAATTATAACATATATTAATTATTATAAATATGCATTTGTGCAAATATTGTGCAAAAAATGTATCAAATGTAAAAATAAATTTTTTTTGGATAAATGCTGTTTTAATATTTAAAAGATCATTAAAAAACATTCATCGTATATAATATATATAATAAAATGAATAAAATTTAAATAGTAAAAAATTTAAACAATCATTACTATTATCTTTAACTTTTTATAAAAAAAATGTATGTCATATTTAAAGCGTAAAATTGATTAAATGCACTTTACTCTTTTTTATGTGATAAGAATCAAGAACAGTTGATTAAAATATGACTGTAGTATACATAAAAAATTTTACCCTTGACATATACAGGTGATATAGTTTGTAATTTTTAATTCAGTGTCATCAAAGAGTACCATATTTAATTAAGTATACACATTTTAGAAATATATTCTTAGGGGGGTTGTGTAAGCTGTCTATTTCTAAAAAGTTGAGCATAAGCAGAGTATTTCACCCATATATCTCTGCTCATAGATCTTTTGCATATACAACTTCTTATCTGTCAAGACTATTAAAAGTGTAAAAAGTGTAAAAAGTGCAAACAATAAGTAAACATAATTTGTAAGTATTTATTCTATATTATTTAGGAAGTAGATTTAAAATTTTATTTTTTTCAATATAAACATAAAATAAAAAATCAAAAAAAATCAAGAATATATTATCTACAAATAAAGAAAAACATAATAAATTACAAAAATTAAAATTTGACTTAAACTATATTCATTTATTGTTTACTTATGGTCTAAGTGCATGGAAAATAACCGCTTTCAACTGCCTATTATAAATAAAAATTATAATTTTAAACCCTACTATTGTTATATATTAATTAAAATATTATATTAAATAAAGCATACACTTACCAAATAAGAGTTTACAACAGTTTAATTTTGAAAATTGGTGTTTTCCTTTAAAACCTATGTAGGAGTATTGTTTTATAAATACATACGAAAACATATAACGCATGATGCGACGAACCGTTTCAGGAATTGTAACTCCTACCAATCTTGATAAAATAACAGCCTATGAATTCAAAAAAATAATTACTACCTAATTGTCAACTATAATACAATGTATAAATTTAAACTTACTTGGTTATTTCTAAAAACTATATCACTCAGTTGAACTTCCGCACTTTCTAGGTCCTCGGTATTATTAATAGGCCAAAGAATTGTACAACCAATATTACTCGAGCTCTCTGCAGTTTCTAGATTTTCCGCAGTAATATTTTTCAGGCTCTCGAGAGAGTATTTCATACTTTTTATGTCATATTTTAAATTTGTTAACGATGTCATAACAAATTTCTGAAAATCTGAAAAATTATAATGATAAAAATATTTAATAAATATACTAGGTGTAGATACTATAAGTATACCTATGAATATATTATTTGAAATAATTAAATGACAAATTGATTTAGTTTAAACTAAATTAAATACATATAATATACAATTAATATTTACTAGTTCAACTTATGCTAAATACAATCAAAATTGTATTTACAGTACAGCTCACAAATAGTGGCATTGATGGTAGCACACTATGTAGAGATTATCTCCATAAGGGTTGGTATATACCCAGTGCTCGAATTGAAAAAAATAGAATAAAGGGTACTATCGTGCTTAAAAAATAAGCATTCCCACAAACTATTTAACTATTTAAAAAAAAAAAATTAGGAAGAGTGCTCTTAAAATATTATAAAATTATTGAGGAACTATTTGGCCCCCTGCACACCATTCCAATTAGAGCAATGTCTATTCCTAATAAAAATGTTTCAAATTGTGTTGCAAAATATACTTCAGCGATAATCTACCTATAGATTGTAGATGACATAATTTTTGTAGATGGCCCATTGAATGAGTATCCATTTACCGGATTGTATAATAACCACAGATTTTTAACATTTTATTATTTTATATATGTACTTTAATAATATATACAAATATATCAATATTACCCATGTTCGTATCTTTAGACGCAGAAGTAGAAGCATTATAATTTATTGGTATTGGTGTAACTGAACTTGAATAACTGCTGTTATGAAGAAACTTATCAGGAGATTCAATCACTATATTTTAATGTATAATTGTTAAATATTATATTATAATGTTTAATTATACTAATAATATTAAAATAATTAATATTATTAGCTGAATAATATATATATATAACCACCTGTATAGGAAGAAACATTAATGGTACCAGTACGACTTGGAGTTACTGCAGTTGAAGAATTGTTAATAGATATATCAGAAGTTTCCACCATTTCTGTCAAATTTAAATTTTAAAATGTATACTTTTAACTTTTACAATATTTAAATACAAATAACATATAAATAATGTACTTAGTAAGTTTGAAAATGAATTAGAATTGTTTTATAATATAAATATATATATATATATACACATGTACATGTACATGTATAGATAAGCGGTGTTTACACGATGATATGTTATATGTGAGCATAGGCACCAGGTTTTAAAAAATATAACGGGTGCCCGCGTTTTTAGTACTCTCCATTAAAAATATTTATTATCTCACATATTATCTGTGTCGGGCGCTTTTTAAGACCTCTTGCTAAAGGCGATTTAAATAAAAAATCTTCAATATTTTTAAGAGGTACCTAGCCTAGCCTTTCAAAAATATAAACGGGTGCTTGAGCCCCTGGTCATCTGACACCTGTGTAGATACATGGTAGTATCATTATAGTACTCTCACGCAATTATTTATGCATGATAGATAGGGTGTGACAGTCAGTACCATGCATGCATGGTAGTTTCAAGAATAACCAACCATCACACCTTATCTATCATGTATAAATAATTGTGAGAGCTATATCTTATAGCTACTCTCACGCATAACTATCATTGTGCAGGCCCTGCTTAAATAACAGTAAATATTTATCAAACCGTATTTTTACATACTCTAAAAACTGTATATTATTAATATTGAATGTAACAATATGAATACAACTTACCAATGTTTCCACTTTTAAAACTTTTCAAAGGTAATGGATATGTATCAATTGTTATACCGTCAGTGCTACTACATTTCTTTCCTTTTTTCACTTCTGCAAGATCTATAATAATTATAGTAATTACTTCTATAATGTTCATAAATCGTTGGCTTAATTAAAAAAAAAAACACCTAAAACCAAAATGGCAACACTTCGAGAAAAGAAATATAACATTTTATTAATTCAAAAATAAAAATTACTATATGAAATTATTTTTAAAGGATATGTTATAAATTATAATTAATTGTATTATTAAAAAATAAGCACAAAATCACATTTTTCGACCTAACTCAAGCAAACTATATATATATATATAATATATAATTTATATAAACTCATAAATTTAAAAATGCATACCTACCCCACTATTATACTTTCTTATATATATATACCTTTTTTCATACTTTCATCATGGCTTGGAGGCATGTACTGCAGTTTATCTTTATTAGTAGTAACAACATCTATGTCTGATTTTTCTGAATCTATATTATAATAAATGAATCAGTAAAACAAAATGACTAGGAATATCAATTATAAAAAATATTGTTAAAAGTAACCTGATGAAAATTCAGGTACAGCGGAAGAAGCGTTAAATGGTTTTAATAAGCTCTTTTTGAATGATTTCTTTTTGTATTTATTCAACTCAATATCTGAAGTTGAAGAAAGATCAGACTTATTTTGGGCAATTGAGACCTTTAATTTTGCCTCGATGTAAGTTTCTAAATAAATATTTAAAAATGTAGGTAAACATCTATTATAATTATGTATCAAATCACTCACCAATTGGCTTCTCGGATAGTATTCTAACTTTGTAAAAATCATAATTTGATTTGTCGGGCTTACTTTCCTTTTCTATCAATTTAGTTTTGTTTTTAATAAAAGTTTTCGGCCAAGCACAATACCCATTTTTTAGCCAGACTCTAGGCACTGCTGACACACTGTCATCACTTAAGAAATGTACAACTACCCACATATTATGTTTCTGTAAATATATGTAGAAAACATATTAAATTTTAATATTATTATTTTTATATTATATAGTAAATACTAAATACCTAAATATTTGGTTATTTAGCTGAGTTTTACTGATATCTACATAATATACATAATTTAGATTTATATTATAATATTTACAAATTTTATATTGATCGCACTATCCTGTGTGTAAAATAGGAAATGCAACATATTCATCTTCAATAAAAAATAAAATCATTTTTATTTTTATATCAGTTGTTTTCCAATAATTTAGATTTTTTGATAAATTCTCTACGATAAAAATATTAAATTTGAGCGAACTGATTGGTTTATGATAAAATGGTTTCTTGTTTTGAAATGCATAACCGATAATAACAGATTTTTTGGTCAAAGTACAATGAGCAATATTTTCAATTTGAACAACTTCTCCAGAATATGTAAGAATATAAATATCAGATGATGTTTGTGTATTAATACTAATTTTATTAAAAAGAACTAATTTCAAATATTGAGGATCACATGTATTATGTATTAAAGGACCATTACTATGTTCATAATAAAAAACAGTGTCAATTTGTTGATTTCTTATAATGTTAACAATTTCATTTGTATTTTTCTCCTGATATCGTTTGATGACTTGTTCAAGTGGTTTATCATGTTTTCTTAACATTTGTTTTAAATTTTTCATATAATTTTCAAAAACAAAACAACTACATGCATCTAGGTTACCATATCGCTTATAATCTGAACAAATATGTGTTAAGCCATGAACATTATGGGAAACCATGTGCTGGTCATAAATACTTTCGAATTCCTTTACAAAATAATTTAAAACTGTATTCGCATAATTTAATAATTTATCAGAAATGTCTGAAGTAAGTAATATGGTCATGGCAATATTCAATAACATAAAGTTGTTATATATTCTCTTCGCAAGAATATTTTTTAAAGCTAGTGGTCCAGTATAAATTAAAAATTGACGTAACTCAGTAGCTTTCCAACGACTAAAATCTTCAATTTTTCGTGGTTTTCTAGCAAAATCAATAGGTATTGATGGTTTTAATAATGACAAGTTTGATGTAATTTTTTTTATTTTCCAACTAGGTATACGAACATTTATTACGGGTCCACGTACCCATAAGTTAATAAGTTTTTTCACCAGACCTAATGTCACCAGATGCATGTAGTCTAAAGGAAATGAGTTTACCATATCAAAACCAGGGATGCGTATTAGATTTGATAGAGAATTACCCACATGATGACTTTCTTGAACTCTATTAACATATCCTTCATGATTCCTTTCTTTACAACTAATTTCTTGAAATGGAAAACAAGTGCGTTTATTTATGTATTCACCATTCACAAAACATCTAGTACACGAATGGTAACCTGCATGACCTTTAATTTTCATTACAAAAGATTTTGCTGGTGCATCAGCACATACAGCAAAAATAGAAACTTTCCTAATGCCGTTGATATCAATACCATTTGTTACTAAATTTTCAGCTTCATGAATAAATTCTTTTAAAAAATCATTACTATCGGCAGGTTTTTCATATCCATGATAAAGGCCAATAATAAAAACATAATCTTTAAAAGGATATACATATGCTAAAATAGGCCAAAATTGGCTAGAGCTACTTTTTGCCAGAGGCAGGCCATCAATTCCAACAATGATTTTTATTTCATCTCCAATACTATAACGTTGTGAACACTTTTCTATTCCATCTCTTAATCCAAAATGAAAATAGTGGCCGGGATTAAGAAATCTTACATTAGTAATTTTAGATGAAGTAGAATGTAACAATGTTCTACAGTCAATTGGGAACGATTTCAAACACTTATGTTCTTTTAAAATAGATAATAAGATATTAGCTGTTGTATGAGGCACATTACACTGAATCACCCAATTAGCAATTTTTGATTTCAAATATTCTGGTGTATCTGATATACTGATTTTATTAGATTCAATGTCAGAATTATTAGAATTGTCTAATATTATATTATTTTCTTCAGCATCGACATTATCATTTAAAATATGTTCCAAGTTAATTGAACCCGAAATATTTAATTTATCAGAAGTAGATAATATTCCAGGAGATATAACATTATCATTAATTGTTGGCAGTTCCTCATTAGGAATTTTATGAGAATTAAGAAACGAAACCTCTTCTTGAATTTTTCTCCTTTTAGAACGGTAACTCCGAATCATTTTCAAACCTTTTGAAAAAAAAAATCATATAGATATACCAACCTATAATTCCATATATTCTTATTTATAGGTCATAACTTAAGTCCTATAACAATTAACAATTCAATATATTATACATATATATAAATATATATGTTGCTACCTAATAATTGAGTACTTTTTATACTTTAAAAATTAATTAATAACAAAATATAATTTAATAGTATTAATCAAGACTAGTTTTATTTTTAACAAGGACCATGTACACATTTTCTATCAATAAAAAAATTAAGGGTGGATAGGTACATAATATAATTCGAAAAAAATTCTAAAGCCAAATGTATTTAATTTGGAAAATATTAATAATAAAATAGCTTAGGTGCTCCTAAAGTGATTATTACCTATACTTCTTATTGGCCATGTTTAATTAATTTAAATAAAATAACAAAAATTAATTTTATGGCCACAATTAGAACAATTCTAAAATATATATGTTCCTAATTGGCAACTCATTTTTACTCCAATATAAAACCATATTTAATAATGACTAATGTTTTACAAAATACATAAATCAAAAAAGTATTTGGTAATACATATTTATTAAAATGAGATAATATTCAATGAAATAAAAAAAAAAATTAATAAAGGAAAGTACATTTATAACTTCATCCGGTGTAATAACTATTCAATAGTAAACAAAATATATAAAACACAAATGGTCACACTTATAATTCTATAAATAATTTTAATACAAATCTTAATTAGGTAGGTACTATTAAAAATATAAATATAACATTTTCACAGCAATTAAGTGAAATAGTAGTTATATGTACCTATTTATTTGGTATACCTATATAGTATAGAGTATATACAAATGCATAGGTATAAAAATACAGTATACTGTATACCTACTGTATTTTGTATACACAATACCTATATAGATAGGTATATTTATTTTTATTTTTATTACAAGAATTAGAATGACATTTTATAGTGGTAAACCTTTATTTTTAGATACCTATAAAAAAACCTAATTTAAAAAATTTTATTTTGTAGGTAAGTACCTACCTATTTATTCATATTTTTCATCAGAAATTTTTTTTCATTCAATTATCTTTAATAAATAATCATTCAATCACTTTTGTTTAGTAATGTGCTCCCGGTTTAAAGCCGCGTTTACATCGGACCATAAATGCTTACAAACAGCTCGCGGAACCATTAGCAACCGATCCGTTTCAAATGACTCGTCAAAAATAGGGATCGGAACGAACATGTTCGGGAATATTTGTGTACTACTAAACTCACTCAAGAGATGAAAATGTTTTCTAGCGACCAGTCAGCGAAAAGTCTATCATTGTCATCCTCATATATATAATATATATAGGTACTATGCATTTTACCACGATTCATCCGCCCAATCCGATAACATAACAAAAAGAAAATAATTGGCGAAAATCATCACCAGTTGTTTACTAATAAAAATATCTTATATTGTATAAAACAAAAATCAGGCAGGATATCGATGGTTGTATTACTAATCTATGGTTGATTTAAGCTGTTGGTCATTGATCAAGCAGTTAACTAAGTGTTTAAGTATAATAATTAATAATATAATAATATTACCTGTATATGTATAGTTGATTACACAAAAACAAAACTTTTCTGTGCACAAAACAAAAAACACATTAGTTGGTACAACACGATATACGGGAAAAGTACAAATAAATGGCAGCTTTAAACGGCGATGGTGCGTGGTGTGGACACGGACGCCCAACGATATTAGCCAAGTCCAAAACCGACTGTACAGTGTAGGCAACTACTGTAGTGCTGAAGTTTTTATGTTCACACGCGCGGCAGAGGATATAGTATTTTAACACAATTTTTACCCGAGATGCCTTATATGTGCTTACTACATATAGGTATATAGATTAGAGACATTTCGCGGGATTATGGTAACAATAATTATGGAAAATGGTCACGGGACCATTTTTAGATTTTGGTATAGTATACCTGTACCAAAGAATAAAAGAATACTGTATGTTAGTGATTACGTCATTATCATCATTCCAAAGACATTATAGTAACTCGAAACCCAAATAAACATTTCACCCATAAGAAATACACAGGAAATAATTTGAAATATGATTTGCGATTA
>JAIPRL010013625.1:0-10331 GCA_025469235.1 Pemphigus obesinymphae
AAATATGATTTAGTGTGACCTTATGCATATTTTAAAATGTAATATGATATATTTATAATAGCTCAGTTTCATGTAGGTACAGTTATTACTACATAATATTATACAGTATATTTTATTGAATGTTCAGCTTATGACGTATAATATTGAAAACGAACAAAATATTATGTAAATTTAGTTAAATTAATGCACAACTAACGTTATACTAAATTTTTCCAGGTCTTAAAATCTCATTTTACCAACTATTTGAACTTAAATACCTCAAAATTGATAATTTTGTCGAAAAAATTAAAATGACTATAAAAAAAAATTGTGACTACGGATTTTCGAGTTTTTTTAAATTTAGTTAGCGTAACATATATTTAAAGCTGTATAAAATTTTCAGATCTTAAAACCGAAAAATTACCCCTTTTAGGACTTAAAAATCTCGAAAACTAAAATGTCTATAAATAGCCGAAAAGTGCAAAAAAATAAATAAAAAACATTTTTACATTAATCATCGTAAATAGATTACTAAATTAAATACTGGATAAAAATTTCAAGATTTTCAAATCTTTATTTTCGGAATTATGAAGAAATGAAAATCCCGATTTGACGAAACCGTAAATTTACCGTTTTTTCATCAATTCTTGGTAGTCTTTCCTTACGCATTACAAAACTATTGAGAAAATCGCAAAATGACCTCTTTAAAGTACCAACTAGATAAAATTTGCTACCGAAAACTATGTAAGCTTGTATAGATCGAAGCACTCCTTCTGGTAGTAAATTTGTTAACAGGGGAAAAAAATAATAAAAAAAATAAACATCATTGTAAAACCACTAGCTCCCTCGCTACGCTCCGAATCTAAAATTATTACAAATAAAATATGTTTAAATAAACACAGTTAATTAATTTCAAAAACTTTGGAAAAATTAATTGGAAAAATCCATTCCTATAAATTGTGCTAAACCTATTTTATGAATTAATAATAATATTTAATAGCTAAGTCAAATCTATATTACTTATGTAACTACTAAAAAGTATAAAATACAAAATTATATATTTTATTAATAAATATACCCACCCATCCTTACAAATAATGTATTTTATTACACCTTATATAAAATAATAAAAGTTAAGTTAGAAGTTAGTAATGATATTTTTTTGTTAACTTTTATGAAAGTAACTTAACTATGTTAAAAATATTGATTCTCGAAATATAATTTTTATTTTGATGTAACATGTTTATAAATTATTAAATATGTGTATAAAATTGTAACATATTGTGACAACAATACAGACGTATATATTAATTATTATATTTGGGAATTAGCCCTTATAAAACATATAATAAATAAATAAGTACCTACCTATGTACATTTACTGCTTTTTAATTTATTTTACTTACAATGATGTAATAATGCATAGTTGACACTTTCCCTAAGATCCTTTTTTCCTCCTACCAAAACCAATTACATTTATATGTTTAGAATATATCATTAAAATATAATATAGAGAACATATATATATATATAATATATACATCAACAGAATAATGGAGAATATAATATAATATATGGTATTCATAATCGTTTGCTCAAAAAAAAAAAATAATAATAAAAATGAAAATTATAAAATAGCCATTTACGATAAATATACCTGAACATTTGTTTATATTTTAGGATCTAATAAATTATATTGTAACTCAGAGGTTGCCAGTGAAAAGAGATTCGCGAGTCACAAAATATATAATAAAATATATGATATGCATAGAGCCAAGGGATAAAAAAAGTTATCAATTATCATGAAATACAAAAATATATTGCTCATAATCGCCACATTATTATTATAGATAATTTAATTAAATGTATAATAAAAAAATTTACTTTTGATAAGTGCTTTTTCGAGTGATCATTTTTGTTGTTGGATGTTTGAAATGTGGATGATATTTGGTATGCGCAGATCACACGAGTTATCTTAAATTTTCATTATTTAGTTCAGATCGATATTTCAATTTAATTAACTTAAATGTTGAGTAAAGTGATTCACATACTAAAGTACTCCCAAATATTAAAGTAAGTCTCTTAACACACTTTTTAGGTATTTTGCTTCTGGAACCTTCTTCCAAAATTCTATGACAAAAAACATCACTTCGTTTCAGTTCTTTCAGCCTTTCGTTCTCTTACAACTCTAGTAGCTCTAATTCTACAGTTGCTGTATCATTTGTAATCGAAGATAAAACAGGACAACCATTGCCCATATCAACAGCTAATACAGCTATAACAACTATAATACGAGAACAATTTTTTTCTTGCAAAACAGATTATTCACAAATGTTGTGATTACCCAAAAATAAAAAGTGTCGCAGAGATGCATGAGTAATGTTGCCTAGTAATTACAAAAGTTAAGCAATGTCAGTCTGCGTAGAGTTTTCATTTAATTATTTTTATTATTTACTTTTTAAAATCTGTATTATTTTTACTCTAGGGTTTCAAACACAATTTTAAATAGAGTATGAAGTAATAAAGTAGGTTTGTATATATATATTATATAATAATAGAAAGTAATTTAGATTTTTTCTATATATGTAGGTACTCGTATTTTAGAGATGTATGAGCACCTATAATATGATAAATATCTCGTACTCATATGTCTTATAACAAAAATAATTAGGTGGACCAGAGTGAAAATCCCAAGTTTAGAAAAATTTTAATCTTAAGGTTGTGAACATAATTTATAGTGCGATTTTTAAAAAAAAAAATTTCATTTTTGTAGATATGAATAATTTTAGGAAATTAAACCCCCAAAGCACTACTAGTTGCACATATGTCATCACCAGAAAAAAAGTACTAGTCGTTCATGATCATAAATATATAACATTTATTATATACTACTTCGAAAAAAAGGAACGTTGATGGTTTAACAATAACAGTAGTTCAGCAAAGTTTAAATTCTAATGATTATAGCAATGAGCTATTAATGAGTTAATAAGTTTCAGTTAAGATAATTTTCACTTTTTTATCTTAACTTGTATTTAATGATATTTACTTAATAAATAATGAGTTACTTTAAAGTAAAACTCAGTTAAGTTAATTTAAAAGTAATTAATACATTTTAATTTCATATCGTAGAAAATAATTTTTTTTTGTTTTAAAAAACATAATACTTACTTTTAAAATTTCATTATAATACTCATTTTTAAAGTATTGAATAATCGTTTATAAAATTGAATAATATTTAATATTTTATATAATAGTAATTTATAATCATAATAGTAATTTGAGTTATATGCCAACATATGTGTATTTCCTTTTAGACTTCACCTTCTCCCCCAACTATTTGGGTTTAACAGTTTTTCCTAATATGAAAGGAGTTAAGATGTGAAATGTAATATTACCAAATATAATAAATAAGTAATAATATAGTTTTTGAATACAATTTTGATTCATTAATAGATTTAAAAACAGTGGCAACCCCAAGTTATAAAGCATTCATATATGATAGTAGTTTATAGTTTATACGGCACTATTCCCCTATCTTAATCACTTGTCCCTACCTTTCTCATATCGCTCGACATCCCAACTACCCTCCACCTCACTATAATCAACTAAATATAAAAAAAAAGTTTCTTCAGCGCTGCCTATTGGACGTGGTTCTAAACCTTTCTAATATCTCTAAGAATAATCTCTGAAACTTTTGTCAAAATCAGTAAGGTCTTTGAGAATTTACACGATCACAAACAGATGCACAGAAAAGTTATATATATATAAAGATTATTATTTTCTAATTATAAATTAATTACTTACCGAAATAATTCCTTATGCTCTCTATTCGAGAAAATTCGAAAACACAAGTTAGAAGATTAATATATTGATATAATATATAAATATTATTAACTATGAAGTATCTATATAATCTAATCTAATTAATCATATTAACTCGAACTTTGATATAATATTATAATACGTCAAATGAATTAAGAAATTTTTTACGTTGGTTGTACGTATAGTTAAGTGTAATTAATTGTACAGAATGAGTGTAATAAATTACTTGACACTTACACTAACACTATACAACTGATTTACAAACTGCCATATAAAAAACTAGATGATGTGTTTAATTGATTAACACACATACAAAAATATATATATCTACTACATGAATATATTATATAATACAATATATCACACACAAATACAAAACGATATGAAAATACTAACCAAAATTAATTATTAATTATTTACATTTACTTAAAAATATGTAAATATATATGGTAAAATACACACTGAACCAGAATTATCACAATTGAGCAGACTAAAATATCTCAGAATCAAAAGGTTCGAAATTTTAATTTTTAATAAAAATATGTATTTTTTTTATACGTATAACGTAACTATGAGTTAAGTAAAGTTACCTATTGTTGCCGTTTGTGTGTATATTAAATTATTTATTTAAATTTGAGTATTTAGGAACAGAATATTGGGCAGTGGATAGAAAGATAGAACAGAATGAGTATAACAGTGATGTGAATGTTAAGGTGGATGAGTGAAGTAACTAAAGAGGATAAAATAAGAAATAGGTGTATAAAAGGTAGTACCTATAGGAGTATCTTCAATAGTTTTTAAAATAAGAGAGAATACTTTAAGATAGCTCGGACATATTATATTAAGGAGGGAAGTGACTGAGACAGTAAGATTAGTAAAGTAAATGTATGGTCATGGAAAGACAAGAAAACCAAAAGAGATAAAGGAAGATGCGGGAGATAGATCTAAATAGAAGTGTAGGACCAGGATGGCCAACCCTAAATAGTTGGGAGAGAAAACAAAGGAGAAAAAAAAGACCTATTTATTATTATTTTATTTATTTTCCTAATGCGCCAAATTGGCTAACTTTATACTATTTTATATAACAACTTCATTATATACAGTTGTAAGTTAGTCAAAAAGCATTTCTAAGATTTAGACTTAAAATACTGAAATGCAGAACGTCGTACAAATCACTAGATTCTGAATCAATATCCAGTGTCCTTCTAAACAATTATACGAATTGAATATATACATAAAATAGGATAACATTCCCGACGAAAGTCAAAATATTTTGGAAAATTATCAATGAGATATCAATGAAATTTTATAGAGAATAAAATATCTAAGGCTGGTAAGGCTGGTTAATAGAAATCAAATTTACAATCGTAGTAGATTACTTAGTAAATAAAACCATGTCAAACACTACTCGGTCAAAAAATATTATTAAACACAAAAACTTTTAACGTCCCAAACCAATTTATAAGTAATAAAATCTCGAGCTACCTGTACAACATTAAATAGTGGTTTACCAACATGTAGACCCAACAATACGTTATTAAAAGAATCCAGTCGAAAACCGGTGTCGGCACCACGTTTTAGGTGCCGCCATCTAGCGTAATCGCAACGATCAAATGGTACTCGAAATCTAGGAGTGATATCTACCACCATAAAATTTCTAAAACTATGCGCCAAGACTAAATAAACAACAACAGAGGGTGTTGATCGACAACCACGACGAAAAGCAGATTTTTACAACAGAAATAAAGGAATTCCGGATCCCGACCATGGGAAACCAAAGGAAGAAATTTAGAAAAAGGATCGACTATAGCAAAAGAATAATATTCAGAACGAAAATGACCAAAGGTACCATGGTAAACACGAAAAAGTTTCGAACCGCACAAGTAATCCAGGTGTAAAGGATGTAAACACTGGTCGATTTCGGAGCAGTGGTCACCCCAGTTCCTATGTAATTTTCTTTTAATTTTTACCTAAAGAGAATCGAAATCGGAAATCCCTTTACACTGCGTGGTGTGAATGTAGCCACAACGATTTCTAATAGCGGCATATTATCACTACCTCCGCCTTCTACTTCTCTTACACATCCCCTGACCGCTACTTCCGTAAGTTATGGCGGTCCCCTCCTCTCGGTCCCTACTTTTGTAAGTAATACTGACCTCCTCTCTTAGTGATCGCTACTTCTGTAAGAAAAGTCACTTCCTTCCACCAACACTTCCTTTCTCTACCAATGGACCAGGCACCTTCCAGTGAACCGGTCTCCAGTAAACCAGTCACCATTGGCCTAGACCAGTATCGGCCACTTCTGGTACCCGGACTATTGACCAACGGGCGATTCGACACCTCCGTTCGACCAGGACGTGACCACAGACCATCAGAACTAAAAATCAACTTTTGTGACTTTTGGGGATTCTGGTGATTTTCAACTTCGGGAACCGTTGGATCAGCCACACTCAACGGAAGACGGAACCGGGCGTTATTGAAAGACACGGTCTCTTCTCGGTGAATCAGGGCCACTTCAACAGGGAGGGGGATATCTTCTCGGAAATCTATCAATCCCGGTTACCGGGTCATTCGGGCAATCATAGCTGTGGGTCTGATTTGGAAAAGCCGTAAATTTAATTCCGAAACAGACTCCCACAACCCCAAGAAGAAGTCGGACTATTTCAAGCTTCAGGAACACAATGAAATTAAGTTTCAGGTTAATTAAAAATATGATTATTATATAAAATTAAACTTACTTTTACATTTTTGACCTTTCCCTTTGTTTTAATTACAAAATATAAAATGATATATTAGTACATGTTGAAAACCATTTATTTATTTTGTATGGAGTATTTAAGATAAATATATAATACATTCAAATCTCAAAAGAAAAACAAAATAAATTTAAATCACATATAACGAACTAAACAAATACAAATATTATAAAAACATACAAATTTAAATCTAGCTTTTTTAGCTATTCCATCAGATCTATGTAACGTGATGAATTTCAATTATTTTTTGATTATATGTTTTTGTATTTATTGTAAGGCATTAGAAGTTCATTTTATTGAATCAAATATAAATATTAATTATAAATTTTCTTAAATTAAAAATAAAAATAAATAGATAGGTAATATATAAATAATATGACGTGTATGTGGAAAACTTAAAAATAAACCAATTTTACCAGCATATATATTAACTATGAGCCCTCTAGCTATAATATTCTGAAAATTATAGTCAAAACGACATAGGTATATACTATATAGATGTAATAGGTCTAGAGATAAAAAAATGAATTTATCCGATTAAAATTGGAAATAGTCCTATGAAAAATTCCGTCTTTTTCTAGAGTCTTAAAAAATCTGGCAAAATTTAAGAAATTAAAAATAATAAGTTGTCTTTTTCATATTCTGTAAATAAATATATATTATATTCTTATTGTTAGTTATAGAACAAATAGTACGTAAATATATCAATACACATAAAATTTATTTACTTGCATAAATCTCATTGAATATAAGACAAAAGACCACGGTAATCAATACTACTTTGAATATAGAAGAACCCATGGTTTTAGATGGTAAGAAAAATTGTTAAGCTTGCAGTAATCACTAAACAATCAACTAACATAAAATAAGGCTTTACATGATTTTTATAGTAGGTACTTTGAAAATATCATAATAATAATTAGTTACCTATATATAAGATAAAGGTACTCAGTACAATTACTCAGTACGATTCGATAGCACATTTCGAACAAATATATTATAGTGTGTACATACAATTATTTGAACAAGTCTTATTTCATTAAACAAATAACATTATCGATTTCTTGAAAACAAAAAGTGTCACGATTTACAAATTGTTCAGATATTTTTTAGATTTTAACATTATATAATATTTTATCTAATTTCCCTGAAACGATTTTCTCACTTAATATCTGAATAAAAAATAATCTAGAGTATTTTGTACAATCAAAAAAAAAAAATTTTTGTTTTATTCAGATCTCAAATTAAAACGTAAAATTAAATGACAAAAATATTCAAGTCAAAAAACTCAAAATTCTAGAGATAGAACCTTATTTTTAGCAAAATTTTCGAATTAATTTAATTTATATCTTTTAGATTCTAAATTAATAACTCTGTAAACAGTCAATAGTATAATATGTTCTTTTGGAATAATAATTGCATTCAATGTAGAGTTGTGTACTAAAATGATCATGTGAGTTACCGGTTAAAATAACATTGTTTGACAAAAACTTAATATCATTGGTTATACTAGGTTAGAATGGAACTGTATATAACTAAATTGTTTTCAATGTGGTTTTTATATCTCTTGCAGAATACCGGTATCGGAAATTCAAAAAAAATTTAAAACAGTTATACAAATTATATTCTGTTCAATAAATTATAATAAAATATTTACCAACACTAATACCGTAATGTTTAACACAGAATGTGCTTAGAAAAAAATAATATTATACAAAATATTGAATATACGTACCCGACTTTTATCTTTGTCTACGAAGATTACCGGCGCAATTATAATCATACCATAATATTATTTTTCTTCCACTTTATATATTTTATACCCAATTATTTTAATGTCCACAGAAATAATAATCGCCGCTAATGAGTTAATATAATTATGCTTAATCTTATACACCTGTATCTATCATAATGATATTTAATTTCATAGACATATGATAATTATAAATTAATTATAAATAATTATATTTTAATCTCAAATATAGCGTACAATTTCTAAAATAATTTAAGCTCAAATATATTATTATCCAAAACTGGGAATTAACGAGTTAAAAGTTAAAATTAAGTAAAAAGTTAAGTTAATTTTAATTGAGTTATTTAACGCGTTACTTTTTTTAAAATTAACTTATAACTTAAGAATTTACTTTTTTATTAAACTTAACGTGTTAACTTATACAAAAGTATGTAAATTAAGTTAAATTTTGTCCGAAGAACAATGCAAAATTTTTGAATGAGAACTTTTTAGTACCTGTACACAATTTTAGTAAGTACCTATAATATTAGCATGTACGTAATCGATAGGAATCGATGCACCACTCACGCCGCGACGTTGGCCGTTCACGTAATTACAATGTAAAATAATTTTAATATAGAATACCTCTACCTAGTATACACTAAAATACAGGCACCTAGAGCAGCTTTATAGTTATGTACCTACCCGCGTGTCTACCATTGTTAATTTTGTATTATCAATGTTTTCCAGAGCAATAAATATTAAATAATAATAATGTTTTAAAAATAGTTAATATACCGAGTATAAATTGTTGCCGAATATTCATTTATTTTCACAGATGGAGAGGTTCCGTTTCTAACAAAAATTTGGAAATGACTTTGTTGTTAAAATTTAATAAAAATGACTAATAAAAAATCAATTCCATTTTGTCTTTATAATTTAATTAATATTAAATACGAGTATATACACATATAGTCACATATATACAGACTTATCTCGTTTATATGGTACCTAAATAATATATGGTAACTTTCAACAATAGTTTAGGTCGTGGCTATTTTATTATTTATCATTTTTAGCAACACGGCGGTGCGAAACTCATAAATACTACACGGTTGCATAAATAATATTTCATAGATGGCTAGTTTTGAAAACAATATAGGCACTCATTTCCATATAATATAATATAACTTAAATTTATAGTTATTTTTATATCTAAATTTTTTGCAAATCTTTTAATTTTTATATGAAAGGTGGTTTAAATGTTACACAAAAATCATGAGCGTATGTTTAAAAACGTTTTAGAGTTCCTTCAATATTCTTTCCTTAATAACATGTTAAAATCAATAATCAAATTTTTAAATGAAATTTTCAGTTTTATTAAATGTGTTTTATATAAACTAAATTTAAAATAATGAAAATTCACCAGATATCAATATAGGAAATCAATTAAGTCTTGATTAAAATTTACAATCAATTTTGTATTAGTTTGAAGTTATGCTAAACAATGTGATAATAATTTAGTCTATAATGTACTGTGTTGTAATTGTTCGAAATCCAATTTTTAATTTAAACAATTATAATATATTATATAAGATATATTAAGAGTATAATAATATGGTTCAATTTTCTACTTGATGAGGTGAATTGTCCTGGGGATTAACATATTATATCTATATATCAATACTCCGCACCAAGAAATGAACGCATCATGGCGGCGACCTAAAGGTGTTCAGTGCACGTAGGTGCTGTCGAAAAACGACCTCGAGCGACACGTTGGTCAGTATTGGAGACTACCATAAAATTGTAAACAGAGTGATTGTATTTCTCATATATATTAATATAAAACAACAAATACCGGGTGGGTAACGCAAACACGACATTGGCGATGTATACGGAGTTTGGTGGCCGCATGGGGGGTGAAAATTGGCCTCGCCGTAGCCGGAGTGAATTATTTGTATGCGTAGCGCGGATGTGTTCTCTCCTGGCGCAGAGTATAGATATAATCTAGATATAAATAAATATTTGTAAAAAGCATTATT
>JAIPRL010013626.1:0-10331 GCA_025469235.1 Pemphigus obesinymphae
AATTGTGATTTTCAATGATGAATAACACGACTAAAAAATAAAATAAAAATAACAGCCTCGATCGATCCCTAGAAAAAAAAATGATATGAGTTATGTATACTACACCGAAGCTACGCTCAGAATCGTTATATTAAATGCAATGATTTACCATTGCTTTCAAATTCAATACATCCACCAAAAGTACCCTGCCCAGTAGAGAAGTGCATCCACCAATACTGACACCCGACGAGCGAAGTGCATCCAAAACCTACAAACCGGCTTTTTATTTATAGTACTCTTTCCGGTACGGTCGGATACCGTATATCCCACCCAAAATTCACATTTTTGGCACAGTGGTAAGAAATATAAACCACCTTTTAAAATATTTTTTCTGAACAACACGATTGATTTTGTTACCAATACTTGATATAAGTAAATAGTTTTAATAGCCTATTGTGTATATCGTTATCGCAAAATAATCAATTATTTCGTGATTTTATTTGTTTATATGCTTCCCCGATTGATATTTTATTTTTTTGACGACTAGCTACTTATTATTTTGTTTTATAATATATTATATATATAATATGTATAAATATAATATATTATAATATAATATTTTTAATACCCTATTGTAAGTATTATATTATCAGTAGGTATATAATTTATATTATTGATTTTACATTAATTAGATAAAAAGTGAATAATAAACTTTATTATAGTATTTATTTAAAGAATAGTAGATAAATAATATTTATATAAAGGAGATTGATTAACATATTCAAATAAAAATAATTTTATAATAAAATAAACTTAGTTATTATATATTATTATTATAATACAATATTAAATTATCAGCTTAACTATTTTCCATATTGCCATGATACAGCTCCTACCGTTTGAAAGTAGTCTGCAAATATATTTCTTATATAACTTGCAAATCTACTACTTGATGTTATTAATTTTTCAACTTCATTGAACCCTTCAATAGATCAACGGGAGTGATAGATTGTCACATGTTGGTGTCTATTTTTGTCAGTGTTTGTTAAACGAAAATTGTAATTAGTTCATCAAATGCAGAAAATGACATACGGAAATAATTCAAAAATTGTATATTATCTCTTCGGAGACCATGAAAATTAATTGAAAATGCGCCTTCTGATAAGCAAGTACTTAATAAATGATGAACCCAATATTTTCGGGTTTTTAATTTATTTTTATTTTTCCTTTCATCTAGAAGTTTATAACCTATGTATACAGTTACAATGTTATCCATTGCAGAATATTATTATAGTATATAATATTATATAGTACCTATTAAAAAACTAAAAAGATTCACTATATGTATTTATTATTACAGACGTGTATCGTGTCACAGACGTGTGTCACATGCAAATGTGCAGTATGTTTTGTCAAGTATAGTACAGTAGTAGTACCTATCGTATAATATTTTATTGAGCGATATAATATCAGTCGTGTATACAGGCCGTCTAATACTATCGTACGATAATATTTTCATACGATAAATATATCGTACGATAAAATATCGTCCTTGTGTATCGGCCCTTAAGTTTGAAAAAAATATGAACCTTTTAATTGTATCTTCATTAATTAACTTAATTTATTATTTTTTAAGCTTAAAAATGCCCAACCTTAAGCAAAATTCTTCATTGGTGGTTGATTAAGACAAAACTGTAAATAATCTTCTATAGTCGCTACCTATTAAAAACTACATTTATACCCATTTAATATAATATTGACAATATTAATTTTATTAATTTTAGAAAATATTTATTTGATTAGTATATTATCAATTGAAAAAATATCGGAAAGTCTTAAAATGACGTAATATAATTCTTTAACAAAAACTGAAAATATATTTCTTTAAATAAAATTGGATATAGCGAAGTGTTCAAGTAGAGATATGAACATTCTGTTTTTCGTAAATGAAACGTGGTGTATTAGGATAATAATTAGTTTTCAATACCGGAAAAAGTATTAAAATACTCAAATATATTTACAGCTTTGCTAGTATATAAATAAACATCATTAGAATTCTGTAGCAGAAGTATACAGTTTTTCCCTCACCCCTTCCTTCCTTACTATTCCTCTTTAATTTTAAACTTACCCTTAAATTAAATGGTTGCTACAATTCGAATTTACAGTCTCAGCTCTTCTAACGCTACTCGGAACATAAAATATGGTATTATAATCGAATTCCGAGTTTAATCATCTATTAATAAATTTAAAGAAAGGAATAATTTCAAGTAAACCTTATTGAATTTTTGTCAAAATATCATCTGACAATGTAGTTCAAAAAAAATTTTTAATACAGTCATGTTTTTATCAGATGATTCCCGGTTTCTAAACATATTTGATAAAGAATAAACAAATATATTTGTAGTGGAATTGAGTAACTTGTAGACAACAATTTAAATGAAATATTAAACCCAATTTCTACAAAATATACGTATTTGTTGTAATAAAAAAATATATTTAGTAGAAATTGGGTTTTCATATATTTTTATTTAGATTGTCCAAAAATATAAAAGAAAACAAATAATATGTATCTTCTTATTAGTAACCAAATCAACAATAATCTTCGAACTATGTAATACAAATATTATAAAACGAATAATATCTATCACCATTGTAACCAAACTAACAATTGTAACTATGTACTATTAAACCACAGACAGACGGACGAACATAATAGAGATATAAGTGTCCAAAGTTATGTTAATAACCTAAAAACTAACGAGGATCCCTCAAAAATTTCTTTTTTATTTAAATTTGATGACTGGCGTTTAAATTCTAAATTTAACTAAAATACAATTATAAAATACAATTAAAGTTACACGTACTAAAGCTAACAGAAAATTTAGGTATAGCGTCTTCTAGATTTTTAAATTTTAATAGATAATATTAATTGTAATATATATTATACTTTAATTATAGTAATAATTGTATGTAAACGTGAAAAAAAGCAATTAAATTACCAAATGAGTAGGTATGCTACATTATGTTGTTTAAAAATACTTGGCATAGTTACATAGAATTTAATTATTTCTGAACTAAGACTATTCAAGTATTATATTGTTAAAATGTTTAAAATTTAATACATAAATCGGGATTTCTCGTTAAATTAATATTAGATGGGCAAGTAATAGTAATTAATGATCTCCATTTTTACCATATATCAATAATACGCTAAGTCTTTTTTTATTTTAACCTATATAATTCAATTTTAAAATTGGCATTTTACAATTTCAGAAATTCAAAAATAAATTGTATTGTCACTTTATAGTACCTTATGAGTAATTATATTTGTGTATGCCCGTGTTCACGTGCTTAGTAATTAAAATACAATTATTAATAATACTGATTAAATATTTAGGGTATTAATACGTTTTCACAGGTGCATAATGTTATTTCTGCCTTCCTTTAATAATTGAAATTAAAATAATGGGGTAGACACTAAGCTGATATTTCTGTATAATTTTGTAGAAATTGTGTTTTTATATTTTATTTCATTATATTATGAAATAGTATTTTTTAGATCAATAGAAATAATAATATAATAAAAGTATTAATTATTTATTAAAAGTTTTTTATAATATACAAATAAATATTTAGCACAATGGTCTTAAAAATGGGGATTATACCTAGTACCTAGATCCTAATATTATCAAAGTAATAATTCACAAAATGAAACTACATATTTTCCTAAAAATCAAAAAAGTATTAAACAACTAAAAATCCAGCTTTTGGTAAATATTCACAATATCCACATTAATTATTAAATAATGCCTATTTAGAGTTAATATTTTTAATGTAACTGATATTATTTTGTTATATTGTATTTTTATCTTACTCGTTGACCCTTTTACAATCTAAGGTCATCCGTCTGACATTATGTACGTTCAATATTGTATGCGTATTCAAATGCGTGTTATTTGAGTATGATATCACCCCCCTCCTCCATAAAAGGACTTCTTCTAATTACTTCCTATGAATTAATATTTTTAAAGAACGAATGGTTCTGTATATTAAGTTATAGATATACATTTACAAAAAAAATATTCTCATTAATAAATTTAATATGTCAGATTACATTTAGATATAAAAAACTGAGTAATTATATATATATATATATTATATACATATAAATAACAAATATAAAAATATATATAACATACAAATATATATTGTAATATCGTAAAAATAATTTTAGAATATATACTATCTATTAGATTTTTTTTTTAAATGTATTAATTGTTTATTATAAATTATAAATATGCAGCCGATAGGCGAAACGATATTTTGTGTATCTAATTTAGGTGTGTTGATTTTTTATCCATTTAATATGACTAAGCAACTAAAATATATATAGTGATATATGATATATATATACGGAGATATATTGAAGAAAACTATTCTTAATGAAATCTGAAAGATCTGCAGGGTTTGCATTATAATATTCATTAATATTTTAATACTCATAATGCATTAACATTATAATATGCTATATTTAATTATAATCAAAAAGTAATTTCATAGGTCTATATGCACAAAAATTTCAAATTTTTTAGTTTGGTTCCTGAGTACCTACCAACTTTGTAAGTACCTACCTAATATTAATGTAGTTATACGACAGAAATACCTATATTTACGTAGATTAAATGTATATAAAGTATACAATTGTATGTCATGTTTCAGTAAACACCAATTTTGTTGTTATACATAATAATAGGAAAATTGAAACAAGAAAACGAAATTATTAATTTAAACACGTTTTTGATTTTATGCTCTCAAAAATTACGGCTCTCAGATATAAAGATATTAAATGTAAATTAACGGTTAGTTAAGGTATACTTATAATGTGTTCAAGATATGAACAATTTAAGATTTATAGCTATAAATACAAAATTAATCTCTATTCAAAATAAATCAAATATATAGCAGATTCGAAACGATATATTATTTTGCTTCCAAATTCATCGATTAAAATTTCGAAATTGATATATCACTTATAAGTTATACCTACACAGGCGTAATCTTAATTGTACCTCCTATTTGTGCATAATATTAATATACATATTTACCGACCAAAAATAATGTATTCGTCTCTATATACCCGTAAGTAGTTGTAGTTATGATGAAAACAAATTAAAAAACGATAATTGATTTTTTAATAAAACGAAATTAAGTTTAAAATGTTTTTATAAGAACTAGAAGATATTCCCTTTACTTGCCTGTGCAAACGTGTGTTGAGTAGATGAAGTCCGTAGAAAAAGTGAATCGCGTTTCCGGAGGTCGACCGTTGTCGGACTATACACTCAGGGTTAGGTCACGTTGGAAGCGTTCATATATATCGATAATAAAATAATTGTACTCAAAATCGAACGATAAAATATAATTGTGCATTAATTTTAGTATACGATAAGAATATACTATTTATACTGCTCATTGTATAAAGAATAGGTTCAATAAATATCTTTTATTTAATTTTAATATTTAAATTTTTTCTCCCATTCGAAAAATAATTTATATGACTATGTTGTTATTAGGATATACATATTCGCATATATTTAGTGGTCGTTAGAATTAACAAATAACGAGCAGCAATCTTCTACGCACGCATCACAATCAAATAATACAAGGCAACGTTCTGACTTCAAATACAATAATATAATTAAATTGTTAATATTATATTCTCGATAATTTTGTCATTAACTAGTCTAATGTATACTAATTTTTAAACATACAACGAGATACGTACCGCTATTTATTACGGTCTGGTTTTTATTCATTTCTGAAATTGGTCTCTCCGCTGCAAGTACCTATGTGAATCACTTTTCAAAAATTTGTTTTCTTCGAGATTCGAGAGAGAAGAAAAAGTTATGGGATTTGCTCTCTGAGGATCGTATTAGTTAGCATCTGATATATTATATATACTTTCAAAAAAAGTAATGAAAAAAAATTAAATTAAATAAAAAAGTTTTTGACAAGAGTAAATCTATAGCTGAAATTGTACACCGACGGCAACTGACATCGACGAAATGCGGAACGTGACAGACGTGTAGAGCGATCCCGGTCGGTACACATGGTTTTTGGCGCGCAATCTATGGTCGTACAGCCAGGGTGGGAGAAGGTCGGTACACAATGATCGTAGACCGGAAATGGAAATATTTATGTATTATATAGGCTTATATTTAATAAATAAATGTGTTTATAGGACAATATTTGTAATATTTACATTATTTTAATAAAATTAGTATTATACGCAAGCTGGGCAGTTATATATTTTTATATAATTTATTAATACGACAATACACTCGCAAATGGTCTGCGCTATGTTTTTAAATTTTTAATACGATTTTTCAAAATCGGCTTAAAAAATATAGTTTAATTTCTCCTCTTTTAAATAGTGGTACAATTTGATTTTCACGTTTATTTAAAGATACACGACATTTGAATTACGTTTATTTTTTCAAATAAATATCATAATTACACAACAATAAAAAAAAGTACACAAATCGGATGTGTGGTGTCCTCTTAATCAACATATTCAAACTTGATCATAGGTGTATCATCTCTACAATTAACTTTAATGTCACAATTTAAGTTCTAATTAACATTATCCTAATATTGCTCATCAGAAAGGCACCAAAAAATATATTCGGATGTGATGCACTCTTAAATTAATGTTCTATATACATTCGCCTTTTAAGGCGACATCTTAACCACACATTTTCAATAAAAAACTAACATTAGCGTTTTTCATTTTTATCAACTCAGAAACATGTTAAAAATATGGAATAAAAAAAATATAGCAAATAACATTATCTAGTACTCTACATAATCTTTTATGATATACCTATTCACATTTTAAAGATTTATAGTTATATATAGAGCCCGGATGTTGATACCCTAAAAAAATGCATTTATGACTTAAAAACTCAAAAAATGCCCTAAAATCATAGAAAAATGCACTTAAAAAAATTTAATTTCTAAACTAAAAATATTAAAAATACCTTTAGAATTGTTTAAATTACTTAAATTATTTATTCATTTTTTTAGTTATTATTTTATTTATTATAATTAATATACATGTATATTAAATAACTAAATACATATATTAAAGTTTGAAATTACACACAAATTATAATTACAAATTTTACAAAATAAAATTATTCCATCCCTAGAGAATATATCTTGCCAAATTTATTTACAAAAGCACGTAAACGGCTAGAAAGTGCACTTTTAAATTTTAGCATATTGCTTTTATTGAAATTTAAAACACAACTTACCGAACACTCATTAATACGTAATCGACGAAATCGTGTAAGCAACTAAAATTGTCGCTGTCAGAACTTGTCATGATGCAGATTAACAGCAAGACGTACGTCGATACCAATTAGAAATGTAATAAAATTTAAATTTATGACATCCGATAACGGTGACAATCTGTGTATTTTGAAGGGCAGTAAATATATGGAGTTGTACAAGAAATAATTATATTGTATTAGGTATAGATATGTATTATATTTATATGAAATATTTTATATTTCTTATTTGCAGTTTTTCTCAAACTTTTTACTGTGTATTGTACTTTTAAAACTAAAATATATGCATAAATGGGAAATTATAAGTGAAAAAAAAAATATTACGTAAAATAATTATAATAAAAAAAATTATAATAGTAAATTCGTGAATTTTCTGACAATTATTAAAAAATAGTTTAAAAATGACCTAACAGAACAAATCATGACCTTAAAATGTTAAAAAATGCCCTAAAAAATAAAAAATGTTAAAAAGACGCAAAATAAAAATTAGGCACTTAGATTCGTATGTTATTGAATCAAATTTTTACCTAGGAAAGCATCACCTAAGACGTTCAAAAAAAAAACGCAAAAGTCATCAACATCCGGGCCATAGTTAAATATAAATCAAAAAAATTGTTTTTTCAACAATTCATAAAACGTGTAATAATGTGAATATTAAAAATTGCCTGCGTAAATCCTTCTAAAATATTTTGAAATTGATAAAAATGAAAAATGAGTATATATGATTTTTTAAAATAAATATTGTGATTATAATTATTGAAATCTCTTAAAAATTTCTTATACTGAACCCCTTAAATCCACGTGTACGACTTCTTCTTAAGGGATTTTTTTTTATAATACATTTTTAATAAATATAGAAAAAATTTTTAATTAAATAATTTCTAAAAAATATTCTATATCTTTTTAATATAAATTATAAGTACCATATTTCCATATTATACACAGTATTTTCGATCAACTATATCGATGTTAATATTATATTAGAATAATTAATTTTATCACTTGAATATTATATTACATACAATTTAAATGTTATATGAAACATACTACATTGTTATATCTACTAAATTGTTAAAATTTTCATTACAGGGGCATATATATAGGGGTAGTAGTCGTTCAAATCCTCGAAAATTTTAAGAATTAAATCAGTACTATTAAAAAATTAAATAAATATTATAACATATAATAATGGTGACATTATTCTATTTATACTGACATGCCAAGTCTAAAAATAAAAAAAAAATATAATTCCACGTCATCAATTTTTTTTATACACGCCCCGTTTAATAAGAATGTGACGCCACACACCCACCCAGTTTTATAGGGTTTTGTAAAGGCAATTTTTATGACATTTTAAGAAAAATGAAAATCAAAACGAATTGAAAAATTATTAAAAACATATTTTTGAAATTTAAATGCCATGTAACTTTAAAATATGTTAGAAAACAAATTGTACCACCTTTTAAAAGATGATGTTAAACTATATTTTGATGGAAGCTGATTTTTAGAAATTTTATTAACAAATTAAAACAATATAGTATATTAAAATGTCGTATTTAGTGAATATTCAATTGTATAAAGTTTAAAAAATGTTATTAGTTTGAAAAACTAATTCCAACAAAACATATGAAAAATTTTCATATTTTAAGCTTTGTATAATTTATGTCTCAATGTTTATTGTTGACTTAGTAGCATTTGAATGAATCTACTATTTCGCTACAAAAATTTGTTAGTGTAGCGTCCTCTTAATCGATGATTCGTGTAAATTTCAACTAGGTTATTAGAACAACTTTTAGATAATACAAACAACTGTGTAATTGTAAATTATTAACAATTCTTATTTTATTATGGTGAAAGTTACAAACATGTCTATATTATATTTGTTATTGTAAAAGTAGGAAGGTACCACGAATATATATGGGGCATATGGGATGTAGAACGAACAACTGATAAGTGACACCCAAACCTTTTCATGTCGCGATCTAGTGTTATACACATATAATTTTCATGATACTGTTACTAGAATATTTCTTTGGAAACAATGCTATTGTAATAATACGTGATATTACTATCTTAGTTTATTTTTATACCAATTGGTACATAAAGCGCTACGTGTCTAGCCGTACCATAAGAAGGTTAGAAAATCAGAAAAACTGAGATGACACTTATGTTCCGCATCCTATATATCTTAATCCGTAGTAGGTATCTTTGTTCTATATGATATTATGTGCAATTGGATATTGGTCAATACTTGTTAATTATGTTGTTAATATTGTTAGCAAAATGTATTAGGTGAAAATTTTTAATACTTCAAGAAAACTAGGAGACTATACATCCAAAATATGAAACAAAAAATTAATTTTTACTTGAATATAAGACACCAACGATATAATTAAAGCAAAATCCCAAAATTGTTATCCCATATAAAAAAGATTTAAATCTGTGATGTAGCATTTTTATTTATTTTACAAAGTTATTTTTAATTAATTAATTAATTAATTAAAAATAACTTAGTAATTATTTATATTTAAATATAAATAATTAACTGATCAACTTTTAATATTTTTTTTTTTTTTTTTGTAGACCTATAATAAAAAAAAAGCCGGTCAGTAGGATGTAGAAGCACTTCGCTCGTCGGGTGTCAGTATTGGTGGATGCACTTCGCTACTGGGCAGGGTACTTTTGGTGGATGTATTGAATTTGAAAGCAATACTAAATCATTGCATTCAATAAAACGATTCTGAGCGTAGTTTCGGTGTAGTATACATAACTCATATCATTTTTTTTTCTAGGGATCGATCGAGGATGTTATTTTTATTTTATTTTTTAGTCGTGTTATTCATCATTGAAAATCACAATTTTTGCCCAGGTCTTAGAATCTCATTTTACCAACTATTTGGACTTGAGTACCTCAAAATTGATAGTTTTGTCGAAAAAATTAAAATGACTATAAAAAAAAATTGTGACATCGGATTTTTAAGATTTTTTGAATTTAGTTAGAGT
>JAIPRL010013627.1:0-10331 GCA_025469235.1 Pemphigus obesinymphae
TTACAATATGTATGTGTGTATATGTATATGTATAATGTATATGTATATGTATATGTATATGTATATGTATATGTATATGTATATGTATATGTATATGTATATGTATATGTATATGTAGTTAGGAACCGGATATCTCTCGCTCCACAGACCGGATCATCACAAACAATCCGTTCAGTGATGACGACAGCTGATTATACTATACAAGTAATATCCCCATCTGGAATACCGTACTCTGTTTTTTCTTTTTAAAACCAAAATATTTATTAATATTTTTAGTTGTATTAAAAAATAATAATGCATTTTCTGTCCGTTTATGATATTTTAATTTTATAATTAATAATAATAATTATACCTATATAGGCTATATTGGTATTATAATATATAAAGGTATTTACCTAAGATTATAAATACCTTTAACATAATTACAATACAGCTGGTACCTAGCTAAAAATGTTCTTATTCTTTAAAACGTAATTTTACAATATTATACGTGTATATAATGTAAAATTAAAATTTCGAAATAGTCTCAAAAGTTAAACCAAGTACCTCATACTTGGCTTGTTGATATATTGTGTACGAGTATAATTTATACATATTGTTATGGTGACTCGAAAAATCATAAACAAATGTGTTTACATCATTTTACAACTTATTATTATATTAGCTGATAGTCTGGTATATTAATAACAAATAAAAATGATTTTGAATACGTCTTTTTTTTTTTTACTAAGAACACAATATTGTACGATATACAAAAACACAATAACATCCCAAATGTGTTGGGGCAAGCGTCCTCGATTTTTTTATAATCTAAATATTATTTTAAATAACATCTTGTAAATATAATAAAATATCTTCAAAATAAATATATCTATAAATAAAAACTGCATTTGCGTCAAATTCCATTTATAATAATAATGTTAAATCAGTTATTAAATTGTTACACGTTTGGCTGCTAATGGTATGATGTCATTAAACAATACTATAGGTACATACCTAAAAAAGCAAATATATACACTATGTTTTATAATTATTTTTTTTAATCAATTTTACAGTGCACTTAAATAGATTTTATAGATTATAATAAAACGCCAATTTCAAAAAATATGTTTCATTTTCTAAATTATACTACATTATTATTTATTATGATGAATTGATGACACTTAGGCATACGCATAACATGCGAATATTTTCGTGTATAATTTTAATATTTAATATAAATTCGATTGTTTATCGACATTGTAGAAAATCCGTTTATACTGAATAATTATTTTTTAAAAATAAAAATTGTGTACCTTAGTTAAAATTGAACTAAACATAAGAGTAAGTATCAAATAAATGAGATTATAAGAAAGTATTTTATAGATTCGAGAATATATAAGTATCCTACATTTCTACCTATAAAGGTTAGGTACATTGTGCATACCTACATATTATATTTTAATTATTATATTTTATCATATTTTTTAAATATCATATTCAATGAAATATAAAATTAAGAACATTATCTATATTTTTACTCAATAAATATATTGTTGATAATTAAAGTTAAACTGTATTCGGTCTTCATATAGATATGTTATGTATTATACGCATATATTAGCTAATATTGACTTGAAATTCATTTACTGATATATTTACATAGGCAATGTTTAAAAAGTCATTTTTGGCTATGTTTCTGAAAATATAATAGCTCTTAAGGATTGAATTCGACTTATTTATTAGTTTATATTTTTATATATGCATAAATATTGAATCAAAAAAAAACAACAACTATATATAGACACTAAATATACCAATAATTTTTCAAGAATTGTATAACTCAATTTACAAAAAAAAAAATCCTACGCAATTTACTTTAAATGTAAATACCTGTACAAGTAAGACTGATTACATTAGTATCATTATATATGTATATTTATTTTAAAATATATCCATAGCAGCGTGCATTACACAATGTATACTTTGTGTTCTATATTGTAAGGGTATTTTTTACCTTTTCGTTATTCTTTATTTATAATACATATCAAAAAAGTCCTTTATAACGAACTTTTAATATATATTTTTCAATAGAGTTACATAAAGAATAATGGTTTCAATTAAGTATTAGTACCTAGCTTATAGAACCCACAAAATATTTGAAAATAAAAGTTAATTAATTTAATTTTAATCTATATTTTAAAAACCCCATAAAAAGCTGATTATCGGTTAATATTTGAAGATTATTCTCTTACTCTTTTAACTACAATTTAAAAATTGTGATTACGTTAATATTAAATATAAATTTTATATAGGTAAGTACTATATAGTATAATAGTATATAATATACCTAATATGAGATAAGCATATTATTACATAATACGCATATAGTATATATATATATATACCTACCTAATATTATGTATTATATTTTATAATATTATAATATTGTTAGCTTCCCATTTTCAAATAATTTTGTAAAAGTAAAAAATACTCTACCAAATTCAAACAAACTTTATCACAATAAATGTTGAAAAAGTATTCATAGCTTTCCCATCTACTTTATTTATATTCATATTAATATTTAAACTCGTCAGCATATTTTCTAGGTTTTGTAAAGAAAGAATATTTTTCATTAGATTTTCCACTTTTTAAAAAATGTACTAATGTTGAAAAATTTTAAAAATAGTTTTGATTAAAATATTGAAAATTGGCTTCCTACATAACCTATAAAATAGACCGATGAATTCAAATATTTTTTCAGAATTAAATTTTATTCTCTCCAAGTGATCAAATTTTCAACTAGCTTTTAGGTCTAAAATGATACAAATAATACCAATCCCCTTAACTTCACTTATTTCTATAAAGATCCTAGGCTTAATTTTTTAAAAATGCAGAATATTTTTATTATTTTTAATGAATTAATAAAAAAAATGTTAAAAATTATTTTCGAATCACATTTCGTATAGAATTATACAAATACAATACTAAAAACGTTAGTCAAATACAAATTGTGGAAACTGGACAACTGTTGATCCAAAATCGATTTTTGTTTTTATACATCTTTCGAGTCCCTTCCCTTCTCCCACTACAATTTTTAATTTACCCGTAAGAAACCTACTGAGAAGATTGAAAAATGACTTTTTGTAAATGCCTACTAACTATAGATGAAATTTGCTATTAAAAAGTCCTTTACCCAAATATTACTCATCCATTTGTTCTAAATGTAAACCTTAAAATATAATATGATTTTAAAACCAAAATATTCCACGTTATAATAATTACTTCAATTATTTTTTACTTTTATATACACTTATTTATAGGTATATACTATATACAATATACATATTATATTAAATATATTGTTAATAAAAGTACAATACACCGTGTAATATAATAATAATACTATTTAATAATACTTTTTACGTAATTTTCCAACTTTTAGTTACCTATACCTAATTCTGTAAAAAAAATATTTAAAAAATTTACGATTATTAACATTAAATTTTCCTGTATAGATAATCATTAAAAAATCATTTTCACTTGGTGGCATATCTATATAAATTATAATAACCAAATGATATCCTATAGGGAGTCATTTACGGGATACCACATCATGGTGTGTGTTTGCATCCCATATATTTTATTTTTATTTTTAACAGTAAATTAATTTAGCTATATTATTTTTTGAATTTCTTTGAATTATATGGGGATGTACCTCGGTGGTAGAGGCTTTACTCTGTTTTTTTGCTTCGCAAGCAAATTATTGTTTATTGAATTTCCTTTTATAGAACTTTATTACGTAGGTATATGGTTAAAAAAAAAAATATTATAAGTACTATATATAGTATACCCATCGTATCTTGAAATATACTAATACTTAATATTATTTAAAAACTTCTTACTGCTTTTTACCGAAACGTACTTAGTTCGTACTTAGTATATACTTTTTGGTAATACCTACTTGAAAATGGGATTTTCGTAAATTTATTTAACATCACATACAGTACCGGCTCGAGGTATAGGCGAGTTAAGTACCAGCCTAGAGTGGCACATTCGTATGGGTGGTATTTTTTGTGCCTATTTGGAGAAGTAGGTCGAACAGTTAGTAGAGACGTTTTTTTTTTAACGTTTATTTACGTTTTTAAGAAAGTTCAAGAAGTTTTTGGGATGAAATTTATACGATAAAGTGTACGAAAATTCTAGAAAAAGTTCACGATTTATTTTTATTTTAGGCGTGACAAAATTTGATTTTGCATATTTCACTATTTTTACTCGAACCGTCCCTGATCCCATACACATTTCTGAAATAACGTTTTTAAATTCTTCTATATTTCGCAGGTATATAGTATTTTTAATGTTTCCAGTATATTAATTCATTAATTCGATACGATTGATGATTGATTGATCGTGTTTCATGAACTCGTAAAGTAATTAAATATCCAATTATATTTGTATAATTAATAAACAGCCACAAATTCTCAAATCCAATTAAACTCAAACTCAATTAATACGTCTAAGCCATGAAAGCACGCTATAATATTTAATATCAATAGTGTTTCCTATTTCTTCACGAATAATGTAAAATGTGAAATTTTTAATACAATTGGTAAAAATTCAATTTTGAAAATATATATTAAACAACATTAATTATAATATGTGGGAGACTAAAATATAATCTTTGCTAATTATTTAAACTGCAGGTAAATTAACGGTCTATTTGTTAAATCCTTACATGCACTTGGGTTATAGATACAGATAATATGGACCTTTAGTACATAACTCATATGGAACATAATTAATTCACAACCCTAAACACTGTTAAATATCCAGATTATTCTGTCGAGGGTACGAAAAATAATTTGCATAATTTGTAATCATGTATTATTATCATATACACCTTATTGTTGTATTTCATATCATTGTATGAATTGTACTTATAACACTGCCATATATTTGCATAAATTAGTATATCTGTATTCAATGTAGTGTATAATATATTTTTCTATACCATATATATATGATATAAAAACCAAAATTTCATTTTTTAGATTAAGTTTATAGGTACCTACTTATAATACCTGTATTATATTGTTTACAATGTTAACCGCATTTATATAAAAGAGAACAAAAATAAATTGTTAAATTGTTAACAAAGTATAATATGCAATACTTTGTCAGGAATATATAATAACAATATAATAATAGTCAGGAATCGATAGGACAAGATCCATTACATTTATTAAAACAGGGGAGAGGGGGAGTTTGGTTAAAAAAATAGTTGAGATAAAAAAAATGTACACACTGTTATGGTAATATATTTTTAAATTAACTTCCTGAAAATGATATCTATAGGAGGATAACTAATGATTCGGTAACGTGTACTGTACTCGAATAGATAATTATTGAGTGCTACTAAAAATATTGGCTCAGTCGAAAAAATAGAACTAATTTCTAGTGTGAAATTGACTAAAATCAGTAGATACTAAAAATAATATATCTTGCACATAGTACCTACTATCCTTACTATCACTTTATATATAAAATATATATTATCATCAGATGCAAGTTCATTAAAAGTTAAATATACTATATATAATACGACACATGCATTTTTTTTTCTAACAATTTTCTAATTTAAATAATTGTTTTCCATTTTAAGTCAATATTAACTTAAGAACTACCTACTCGTATAATATTAATATATTATAATATTTTGTTGATAATTTAATAATTTATAATCCTATATTTATTTAAAAAATAATGCTTATTGTACTTATTAGATATTATAATTAATGAGTTAATTAAAATTTTTATCAATTAAGTTAACATCGAAAATGTTTGGAAATTAATTCAAAGTTTTAACTATTCAAATACAATAATATAGATTTTTTTTATATAGCCTTTATTTTTAAATAGTAGGTACACCTCGACGAATAGTATAGTATAGTTGGTGTTATAATGTTATAATTTAATGTAATTATTCTTTTTAGAACATTTCATAGGGAATATATGTAGATATAAATGATATTTTTTTTAAGAGGTTTATTTATTTATTCTGTTTATCAATGCACACACTGGGACTAAGCTCTATTCACAATTCAGGGATGGCATCGGGGACTTGTTTAGAGGCGGGCATAACCCATAAACTACTAAAGTACTAAACAACATTTTTTTTTTTAACCCTTTTTATATTATATGAATTTTTACATTTATTTTGTGTTTAGTAAATACCTACATAACTAAAACAGTATCTATTTTAATCACACATATATGCAAATTATGTTACCCATTTCCAGCGATTTTATAATCGCGTTTATTACAATAAATTATGATCGTTGAGATATAATTTATTTTCTATCATGGGTCTAGTAACATTTCCCTTAGAGCCAGTGACGGCTTAAGGGGGGCCAGGGGGTCATGGACCCCCAAGGTCATAAAACAATTTAAATTTCTTGTATAATATACATGATAAGAAAAAAAATATATTATTTTTAACTTCAGTAAAAAAGTGTGTTTTAATTTTAAGGTAACTTTCAACTTAATTGATTTATCAAGTTTAACAATTGTATAAAACTGACTTTTAAGTACGTGACTTTCATATTAATAATTTAACTTAACTAGATTGAAGTTAAAAAAAAAATCGTTAACACTATCCTATTACTTATTATATTATATGCTTTATTTGACCACTTATTATACTTTCTGTATATAAATAATTATATGTGATTAATTCTTAGTTTTAGGACATTAAAATATAGAAAATATAACATATTATCCTAACAAATGTGTTTTGGTTAGATGTAATATTGCTATTTATATATTTTTATAACATCGCAGTAGGTATGTGATAATTTTACCAACAGCCGTCACATGTAAGTATCCAATGAGCATTTTTCAAACTTAAACTTAATATATTTCTTTTAAATTGTAGATGCATAGCCAAATGAGAGGCTTATGAGCAGTGGTGTATTTAAAAGGGAAGGAGGATTCAATGGTACTGGATCCCTCCCTAGCAGAACCAAAAAATATTGAATTAAAAACTTAAAATACCTACCTATAATTAGTTTTTGTAGATAGAATTTTTAAACAATAATAACTAGAAATAGAGTGTGATGACTAAAAAAGGTAATTATATAATGTCCTAAAAATTAATATAACGACTAATTTTTCAATTCTGAGCGATGCAAAAATATTTATTATTTATGATACTGCTAGAAAATTAGAAAAAACGTATGAATAGAAAAATATGTAATGTTGAAAAAATAATTTTACCACTCATTTTTATTTATGCTTAATGATCACGTTTTTCCCATGTTAGCTATACAAAATATTTTACAAAAATATTCTAAAAATATCAAAATTAATTGCATTTAAGTTAAAAAAAAAAAAAATCGAAAAGTTCAAAATTCAAATCAAATATTTTGAATAAGTATTATTTACCAAAATAGTGCACGGCCCACGCAATGGCGTCTTTTCCTTTACCAACAGTCGTTTGTCAACAAAGCGAGTTTGCCCCTAAAGAAGTAAAAAGGTAAAAAGGTTGTATAAATTATTGGTTTTCGATATTTTTTTAACCCCTCCCCACCTCTAGAAAAAAGTTGAAAATATGCCACTGGCTACAGGTATATTAGCCCTTCCCCCTTGTTGCCTGTGATTTTGTATGCCTTCATATAGTAATTGTTTGTAGTTAATATAAGAATTAAAATTGTTTATAAACAAATATAATATAATGCTGGTTAACATATTAAAAATATATTTACTTATATTGTACTTTATAATATTAATAAGTAAAAATAATGAGATCTTATAGCTATCTCTGTATAAAAAATTACTGGCTATACGTTACTGTTATTATTATATACGAATACAAACATTTTAAAATTGTACAAGTTATTTAAAATCGTTTCTAATACACAACATAACACCTGTTTAAGATTATACAATTTCTTATCTAGTTATAAAATTATCAAGTATAGATAGTATCTAGGTATTTATTAACAACTGTGGTCACACAGTTAATACTCGTGTTATTTTTGGCAATTTGCGATTCATATAAGAGTAACGATAAGATAACGAGAGCTTATTACCTATAGGTACATAATAATAAGTTAGGAAATTCGTATATTTTTTTTTATAGTTTTTACGATCCGCAGGAACAGTTCAGAACGCTACAGATAACTTTAAATCATTGTATTATTTGCATAAATATGGTTGATAGGTATAAGGAAACTATATGTATGTAGATAACAACCGTGACGTGCACAAGACCATGGTTTATATCATATATAAATAAAATTTTTATAGTTTGAAAATTTAACGCCTTTTTTTAATTTTATAAAGTTATAGACTTCGAACATTATTTATTTAACTGTTACTACCGTAAACAAAAAAAAAAATAAAAAAAATAAGTAAAATAAGTAAATATACTGTAAATATTTCAAATCAAAAAATAAAAATTCATTTTATTTTTCTCCTTCAGTAAAATGTCTTATGTAGGTATAAGTTTTTGGAAAACACACTTTTAAAATTGAAGTAGAATGACATCTTTGAAGTGAAGTACGCTAGATTTATTTATTATACATGATATATTGTGTACGAGTTTAACAACCTATTATTATTAGGTAGTTATATGTTATTATATATTAAATGTATATCACAAACCTAATAAAATGTTTAGTGTAACAGTTGGTACAAATTACTGTAAATGTAGTTATGAAAAGGCCGGTCAGTAGGGAGAGTATTAAGCACTTCGCTCGTTGGGTAAGATAAATATGATAAATCATTTCTTTCGATTAAAAAATTCTGAGCGAAGTTTCGGTGTATATAATATATATATATATATAAAATGAACTCTTTTATGACAAAAATTAAAAATTGCTATAATTAGTTCAAAATTGGGAGGGAAAATGTGTCGAAAATTGGTTACATTAACATTGTATTTAAATACATTTTATGAGAAAATTTCAAGACTTTGTGACCATTATTTACGAAATGACAACGAAAAAACCATATTCGATTTTAACAAAGTCGCATGCTTTTACTCTTTTTCCTTGATTTTTTTATTGTTTTTTCTTAGGCGTTTAAAGAAAAGATTTAAAAAAAAAAAATCGAAAAATGATTTCTCTAATGTATAGATGCAATTTTCTACCGGAAAATATATATAAAGGTATATATATGTATATACATAAAAGAAAACCACATCATTATAAAATCCAAAAAATTCCTCGTGCTTCGTTCAGAATCTAAAATATTGTCGATATATACCGTATATCTGTATACAGTGTACCTATATACTCGATCGTCCTCGAATCTCGTCCATTATTACTGTATAATAACATATATTAATATATATCACCTAAATATAATGATAGCCGATTTAAACATATTTACACTGAATGAAATATCCATTGGTAGAATTAACAATATACAATAATCAAATTTTAACAAACGATTATTTGTTGAAATAATAACATTTTCATTATTTCAATGTATACATTGTTAATTTAATAAAAAAATGTGTTTACAATAACAAATTCACTTTGTAAATTTCATATAAAATATAATATAAGTTATAATATTTAATAAAAATAATTTGTAAAATGAATACTTACAGATTTTATTATTATATTAAAATATGTTATTAAATTGACTATTTGTGCTAAATCGGACGATTTCACCCAGGACGTTGATAAAACGTACATGTATGTATAGTAGGTATATTGTTAAACCAAATATATTATAATAATACATTTTGTTATTTTACCGTTAAATTAACAAATGTTTTATTTCTGAATCAACAAACGTTTTATTGGACGTACCTACTAACTATACATGTGTGCCTGTTAACAACCGTCGTATTATTATTAAATTAATGCATAATACAATTTTTTTGTCATCGAAATCGCAGATATATTTGGTTCGCAGTGTACGATAAAATTATCGTACATCATTAACATGCGTTTTTCTTCTCGAAATATCGTCGGCCGTAAAAATCGACAAAAAAACCCGCGGGTTTCCTATACACATTTTATCTCACATTTTACACGTCGTAAATATCGAATGGAATATTAAACGTCTACAACCATATACGCGTCTCTCAAAAGCACCGCCGCCGCCGGACACGTTCGCTTCTCTGCAGTTTTCCGGGGCCTTTTGTCGTACCTATACCAGCTATAGTGTTCAAATCTTGGGGGTGCTACTATCACAGAATAGATTAAAGCAAAAGGGTCACTTCCATGTAAACAAAAAAGTGACTGCCATTTTGCCGTTTGTTCATCTTATCTATTTAGTGTATAAATTATCACTTTATTATGAAAACACAAATCGCAATATCAATATTTTGAACTGAT
>JAIPRL010013628.1:0-10330 GCA_025469235.1 Pemphigus obesinymphae
GCGAATGATATGAGGAAGGTGGGAGTAAGTGAAGAAGATGCGGGAGATAGAGTTAAGTGGAAGTGTAGGACCAGGGTGGCCGACCCCAAATAGTTGGGAGAGAAGGCGAAGGAGAAGAAGAAGATATTATACTTAATTAATCTAATTTATGTGAATAAAAATGATTTTAACTTAATGCTTTCAAAAATGATGAGTACCTATAACGTGATTGTAACGTAATGAGGGAAAAGATAATGCAGTCCCAGATAAATTGTGATTTATATTTATGTATATTGTATAAGACAATTGAGTCCGATAATATATTTAAATAAATCCTGATTTTTTCCTACACATTTTTTTTAAACGTACCTATCTTAATTCTTAAGTTTGTGGAACATGAAAGAATATTTTGATTTTTTGGTTACAATTATTATTACCAACTACATACCTAATAATGAAGTATGAGTCTAGGTAGGTACTCATCTAGAATATTTTTCAGACACGAATAAATTATGGTATTTTTTTTTTCATTTCACTTCTATATAGGTACTGTTGCAGTAACATTTTTTTATTACGGCCTTGAGGTATCGACAACAGGCTATTGTAACCGGTTTTTTTTTTAAATAATTTATTTACATAAATAAAAACTGGTAAAGATCACGTCGGATATTGATTATTTACCTATTTTATTTTATAATATGCAACCGGCGCGCTATAAATATTATCATTATTCAAAATATAAACTGGAGATTTATATTAAGTAATGTAGAAAAAAACGCATGTTGAATGTTTGAATACATTAATATAGAATTATATATTTTATATTTAAAGATTTAAACGATACCGAAAATATTCATTAATACAATAATACCATGACACCTGTTGTACACTTGTACCAGTAAACTATGACGTAAATTTATATAAACTAAAAATAGTTATATATATATATATTTTTTTTTTTTAATAGTATAAAAGATAACAGTATACAAATATCACTACTTAAAGTGGCGTATTTCCGTGGCATTAAACTAAAAGTTACATTAAAGTTCAATAGTAGGTATACCTATAATTAATTATTTTACTGATAAGCATAATGGATTATAATTACCGTGTTATTTGGTAACTTTTATATTATGTTTGAAACAATAACCTAAAACGTTATCAATATTTAATTAAATCATTTTGCATAACTTAGCCCAATTAAAAATTATAATATTACCACTGGATATTTACGCATAGCCATATATTATACGAGTAGGTACCTACCTATACCTATATTACGGTAAAAATACAAATTTTCAATTTAAATTATAAATATGATAAATTTAGGTATATAGGTTTTAATAAACTTATATATATATAAATTAATTAAAGTTTATTTTAGTGAATTGTACCTACATAAACTCAGTTTAGAATAGTTGTTTATAATCTATTAATTTATAATAACAAATTTTGACTATTATGTATTTTGTAATGAAGATTGTTTGAGAGGCCACTTTTGAATAAATATAAAAATAAAAATATTACTTTTTAAGAAAAATATTTAATATGTATAATGCTATATTAATAAGGGTTAGACAAGATACTAAAAACAACGTATCTTGACACAAGATGCATGATAAATTTGTAAAATTAAAACATTTTTACATAAACATATTGTAAAAAGATACAAGATTCAATGTCCTTAAAAATATAATTATTATTCTATAATAAAAATTTTATTATTTTTTAAATTGTATAAAAAAAAATATTATTATGTTAAATAATTTTCAAAATGGTTGAATTGGGGGGGGAGGCACTCTTTATTGTTTTCATGTTTACAGCATATACTTCCTTATTTATTTATCAAGGAACTCAGCGTTCGTTTTGATTTTTATTTAGCAATTTTTAAAAATGTACATTTTCTTTTAAAAAACAATGAAATTATCTAAACGCCAGTTTATTGTCTTATCGTACAATGGATTTTAGATAAAAATTATGTTAAAAACATTTTGAATGGTTGATCTGTGAGTTAATCTTATTAAATCATATTGATATCATAGGTAATAAATAATCTTCATTATCCATGAATGCCTAAAGCCTAAAAGGATCATCTTGGGCCAAATCAATATGATGTGCTGATGAATTTCTGTTATTAGATATTATAGGTAGTTGTTTAATTTTATTAGTGGAAAGTGACTTACGTTCTACTTCAATCACTGACCATTATACCCAAACAGCACACGGGTGCCCGGGACATGAATGGGCATTGCCATTTTATGCCAACAAAATGATATCTTTTATAGACATCTTATGGATATCCTTTGGATGTCAAAAATCAAGTATCTTGTGTAGTATATTCACAAGATGTCCTATAAATATCTAAGATTGATATTTTTCTTTCCTACCTTGGGCAACCTATGGATATTATTTTGATGTCTCGTGGAGATTTCTGTTGGATGTATGTCATAATAATATATATAAACGGGATGTCCAAAAGATGCACATTTTTTGGATATCCTGTGGAGGCGGACATTAAGAAATCTTGTGGATATCTTAATGATATCATTCAAAGATTAACCGTTTAGGTCTAGTGCTCAATTCAAAATGTGATGAATGAAAAATGAAATTTAATGTGAATACAAAAACTACTAAATATGGCAGAACATTTTTATAAATCAGAAAGTAATATTCAGATTTGAAATTTACGACAATTATTTACAGTCGCACTGATAAATCGATGTACCTATATTGACGTATACGAATTTAAATTATTTTTGTGATTTGGGTTTATTATAATAATTTAAAATATTATCCGATTACAATTTTATTCAAAATATTATCTAATATTTGCAAATAATTTATATTTGTGAAATATTTCAAAATAATAATATTATTTCAGTCGAAAATGCTCAAGTTTATTTTATATTTGATTATAAAATTATATTTACACCTTAACGCATCGGAAAATATGTTGTAATACTTTTTATCATTGTACTGATGCAACTACAGTGGTGTCATTTCAGTTTTTTTCCGGGTGTGCGAGGCCATTTTAAAAGGTATATAAATTATATACAATAATACAAACAGACATTTTTTTTATAATAGGGATATACTCGTATGTAAACATATGCCGGCCATTTTTCATTCCAATAATACGAAAATACTTATTTAAAAACGTAAATAATATGCAAAAAAAGGGTCTAAATTTTTTTTCGTCGGCCCAATTATAATTAATGCGGTTTCATTGGAGTATTGGATGGCTACTTTTAAATTAGTGGTGGTGCCGTTACACCCCCCCCCCCACCCAAATGAGGCCCCTGTGCAACAGTACTGTTACAATGAAAATTTTGAGATAACAAGTGATAGCACTTTTTTGGTTTATAAAAAAGATAAATATTAAATAATACCTATAATTTATAATTTTGTCATTAGTTTTATAGTTCCGAATTCTCAATATAATTTTTCTTTTCTTATTTAATTACAATTATTTATATAATACTCAATTATGAGTAATGAATAAAAAATGAAACCTATAACATCTAATAAATTTAATAATTGATCTATAACAACTTCTTTTGGAAATCGATAACGTTTCAAAAATGTATCGTCATTATATTTTTCAAGCGGATATTTTAGGTTATGATTTATAATTATAAAAATATTTTAGTTATACGTTCAACATCAATTTCATCCAAATATTCATCAATTATTTCCAAATAATTAACAAAATTATAAAAATCATCTATTGTTTTTATTATAAGTTTATTAATATTTTAAATTTAATTAAAACTTATAATAATAATTTAATTAAAACTTATATTTTGAATACTTCATTGAAAAATAATATTGATAGCAGGTACAAAATAACAAATTTATGTAACAATGAAGACTTATTATAGGCTGAAATTTGAATGCATAACTTAATGTTTTAGTTAATGGCTATGTAGCATATAAATACGACTATGCAACGGAAATTAAAAAAAAAAAATATATATATTTTACATAAATATGTGACACATAAAGTAACTATGCATACGGAGATCAAACTAATAATCATCAATAAAATTTATTATTACCTATTAAAATCAACATTATTTAAAATTGAAAAATAAAATTACTGTCCCTCTAAATACAGCTGAAAACAAAATAAGACGAGACACTGACAAAAAAATAATGAAATTTTTTTAAAAATTTCATTGAACCTAAAAAAAGATTAAGAATATTGTATTCAGAATACTTGTAAAAATTATTCAAAAATACTTTATTTTATACTTAAAAAAAAACTATTTAAGAAATATTTGGAATACTTAAAAAGTATTCAGAATACTACCCAAGTCTGTAGATTTCTAAATATAAGTTTGGACATCTTGTATCCGCCTTATGTGGATCCTATCGATATGTTGTCATAGTTACAAGTACATCGTTATGGCTTACGGGAGACATTGTTGATTTTACAATCCATTGTTCTTATATTTTGTTATTTGTGGTTACTAGGGCGATATAAAACGGAAAATCGTAGATATTTTGATCGATTAAATTCTGTTCTTACAATTCTTTGCAGCTGTTAATACTCGTAAAGTTGACTTTCTGAACATGTTTTCATTTTAAATTAGAATTCTGACAGATATATGTAAGATTACATTTTACACTATAAAATATTTTTTGAATATATAACTACAAAAGCAAGGAAAAAATTAATTTAATAATGACATTTCTTGGACATATTTCCTTGAGAAAGTCCTGTTTGCACCACTGCACCAGCCACCAGTATAAATATATTGATATTATGTTTAATTTCTATTAACTTTAAGTAAATGATCCAATGGTAAGTATTAGTAATATTGTATATATATTTAAAATAATATACTGATATGATCAAATATGGTAATACTTTTATGGCTATATATTAAAATCATTAAACTAATGACTTACGAATGTTGATAAAGATTATAATATAGCTGGCGTACCTACCTATATCAATGCATTATTAAAAACACATAATACAGTAATAAATAAAAAAGTCTAAAAAAAGTTGTCTACATATAATGTATAGTAAAAAAAAAATATGTTTATACGTGACCTCGTATTTGTATGTATAGATAATATATATACGTAAATGCATATAGATATAATATTATATATACTTAGGTTTAGACTTTAGACATAATATGTCCTAGAGATTCATGATACTGTACTGTTACAGCAAACGATCTAAATGCGTACAAAAGTAGTCATTATAATATATTATATATTATATATATTACTGGACTCCCCCCCTCTCCAGAACCAAAAAAAGGATTATTAATATATGCGTCGATATATGCAAATATATAAGTTACCTATATAAAGTACCTATAATACGTCAATAAACATGAGTTATAAGTACAAAATTATATAGGCAGATAGTAATATATCTAGGTACCTATTATAGTCGGTATTTATAGGCAGCGCTCGAATTGGAGAAATAGCTGAAGAAGAGATAGTCTCGGGCTTTCAATAAATGAGCGTTCACTCAAACTATATGTAACTCGTATGTATACTGTAAAAAATAATTAGTAAGGGTGCTTTCAAAATATTATAAAAAAGTAGAGGAGCTTTGTCCCCCTGCGCACAACCCCCAATTTGAGCACTGTTTATAGGTAAACACGAATAATTCTTGAAATATTCTTATGGCAAAAATTTTTGGATAGCCGACGCACGCCGCTGTTCAAATGGCATTCTATAATATATCTAATTTTTACTATCACTAGAAAAAAAAAATTAAAATGCATCACTGAGTACTAAAATGATATCAGACTTATATTTTTAAAAGTATTTAGATTAGGTAAATACTCAAATACTTAAAAAATTAGTTATTAAAAAAAAGTATTTGAACACTACCTAATAATAGTATACTCATAAAGTATTTGAGACAGATACTACAAACACCAAATGTTCTTAATATTTAAAATTGTACAAATTGTATACTAATTAATATATGAATTAACTGAACTTTTATAGGTAAAAACGAATTGACCCCAAACATAATACGTATATTGTATTTATAATATATGTATGTATATACACACTTTCATAATTTTTAGATAATAGTGTTTTTTTCATGACAGAGCAACGCGATTTAAATTATACCTATAAGTAAATATATTTTATAACAAAAATGATAATAATTAGGTTGTTTTAAATTAATCTGTTTTTTCTCAAAAAGAAAAGAACAATAAATAACGATTTTTAAATGTATTATATAAATATTATATTGTGAAAAATTGGAACATACCGAACATCTGAACATTTAATAAAACTACAGTGTACAAAGTTGTGCCCCCGCATAAAAAACTACTAGTAAATAAATAATAATCAATATTTATTGATGTTTATAGGTCTTATGTAAGTTTTAAAAATAGTCCCTTCAAAAAAAAATACTGGTTACGTGACTGTACAGTACACTACTACATTTTATATATGAATTTTTAAATATTTTAAATAATATATAAATATATATTTATATAGTATATTATACTATAAATTACAATTTATTGATTCTTAAAAAGGCAGATAACCAGAACTTTATTGACAGTAGTCTATATTTTTAAAATTTACTTAAAAATAGGTACCTAATATGTGTATAATGACCATTAACCATTATAATAAATACATTAGAGAAGTATATTGTTTTTTAAAATACATTAATATTATATGTTTGATATTGTGTTTTATATATTATAATATTTTTTATCTATTAATAGTAAGTATCTATATAAAAAAATAAGTTTGAAAAGCGCTTCTACGAGTGTTCGATAAATTTCTGGTTTCTAAACGTATCTTAAACAATAAATTATAATTTCAGTGAAACGTCACTTCTAGCTGCCTTTCAAGCACTATTTATATGATACATTATTATGTACCTAACAGATAATAAAAAAATGAAAAATAATTTGTTAAAAGTGCACATTATACAATTATTACAAAAATATTACTATAATTGGGTGAATATTGTTCTCAAGCAACAAAAATATATACAGAAAATCAACATTAAAAATGAAATAAATATTTGTTTGAATTACCTATACTTCATAAATTTTTAAATTATACAGTCAAGTATATTTAAGTAGGGGCTAAACTAACGGGGAACAGAAGGCAACTTGCTCCCCTAAAAATAACTCAGTCAGCCAAATCGATTGTCAGTCGGTTAAATCGTTAAAGGTTGGAAACCTTAAGACGGCTTCTGTAGTAATAAACCATCAATCTATTAACGTTTAAACATCATATCTTAAACTCAATTAAGGATCATCATCAAACAGATGTTAATTATATTGACTTGGAGAAAGCCTTCAATAGAGTTACCACGAATTAGTTATCCATAAACTTTCCAAGATTGGTTTCGCTAATCCCTTTTTATCCTGGTTAAATTATTTCTTTTTATTTCAATAAGAACTCAATTCATTAAATTTAAAAACTTTATATCATCTCCCATACCTGTAACTTCTGGTGTTCCTCAAGGTGATCACCTTTCACCACTCCTATTTAATTTATTCATAAATGATGCTGTTTTTTCTATAATTAATTCTAATATTCTTTTGAAATTTGAAGACAGTATGATGTTACAAAATGATTTAAACAGTTTTAATGAATGGTGCACTTTAAATTATCTCCCTTAATACCGACAAATACTAAGTTATGACATATCTACACAAAAAATATAAACAAGTTAACATTAATTACTGTATACCTAATATAAATCTATTTCGTTCCTTCCTAGTCAAAGATTTAGGTATACTGTTTGACTCAAAATTATTATTCAACACCCACATACTAACGGTCCAAAATAAAACTCCTTATTTTGTCCTTATTTGGCATGATTAAACGCAATTGCTCAGAATTCAAGGGCCCTTTCACCTTAAAATGCCTCTATACTTCTTATCCGTTCCTTACTGGAATATACACTAATAATTTGGGATAATAATAGCATTGTACATAACATCCAATTTGATTCAATCTAAAATAAAGTCCTTCGCGTTATATGCTACAAATGCAATACAGCTAGAACTCCTCATACTGATTACGAAAATATTCTAGGAATCTTAAAAATGGAACACGTAAGATTACTGCCTAGAACTCTTTTCTCTTCAAACTATTAAATAATGAAATTGATGACCCTTTTCTATTAATCCTGTTAAACCTAACCACAACACCGGTAAAAATCGTTTATTTTATATTTCACAGTTCTCACAAAATTACATGTTAAATCACCCTATCAATATTTTAATGTCTCATGGCAATACTCTCTTAATGATCATAATCTGTTTAAGTAAATTATTTTCTGTCTTTCTTTATAGTAAATTTGTGTTTCATTGTTAATATTATCTTATATATTATCTAAATGTATTTATTTTCATATTATCATTATGCTACATTGTTTTAATATTTTTAATATTTTTTTTTCTCACTTTTATTCTATTTGTTCTCATAATATATTGTAAAAATAAAATCAATAAATATATTATTAAAAATAACATGATGTGAATATATTGTGACATTATTTTTCGAACAACTTTGCGAAAACACGTAGGTACATTTAAATATTTCAGATATGTGTTTTATTCGTGTTCGAAACAATATTTAAAGACATGTTTTGAATATATTGTGAAATTGTTTTTTGAACAACATCGTGAAAACAAGTGTAGGATTTAATACATAAAAGTATTAAAAAAATAAAAATACTTCTCAAATAGGTAGGTAGGCTCAAAAATTGTTCCAAGTATACAAGTCTTAATGAGTAACTATTTTAATTACTTTTACTCAAATATTTACGCATCTTAAATACTTAATGCGAGTCTGATTAAAATATATTATAATATTTAAATTTTATATAGATTATAATATTAATACAACGTTTTAATATTATATATTTTTTTTTATAATTTTCAAGCAACTATATAATATAGGTACCTACTAACTATACACAATGAAAAATAGTTACAATGGACGACGTATTTAATTGATTTATGTACCTAAGTATTTATATAATATATATATATTACATTGTTCGGTTCCAATGCCGTGCCAACGACCGCGAAGGGGATATAATATTATTATGTCGCCAACAAACGTTGCTATGGCGACTCATTCGGTGACGGGCGATGGGCGGCATCTTGGCGCCGTCGGACGATGCGTATAGTAATATAATATATACGTATACCTAATACCGCCGTATGCGCGTCGATGTTATTGTGTATAATTTTCAAAAATATTTTTCCAGTTAACAATAAAATATACTATATACGTCTGTTGTAGACTTGTAAAATATTTGTGTATATAGGCACCTATTAACATATCATACTAATACATTACGTATTTAGAATACCTATTTTAAAAATATTTTCGAAAAATAGTAGGTATATTTGAGAAACGTTTTAAATAATAAAAATATATTTTAATTGCCTATTTGTACTTTGATCTAATTATTATCGTACTTATAAATACACTTTCCGGTGTATACACCTACAATATATACCTACGTAAAACCGTTTATATTTTTTTTATTTACTTTTTATCTATAGAAGACTGGTAACACATCCTATTTCTCAATGCTCGGTTTCGAACATATTATGTAATATAATATGGGTACCTCTTTATAATATATATAAATAAATGCTATATTTTTCTTCTTGCATTTTTATTTATCATCTCTATTTCAAAATATAACATTATGTATTATTTAAAAATATATTTTTTCTACAGTTTATATATAAATTATCTCTCTTGAAAATGTTCAAAACGTATTGTGGGTACACCCTTTTTACAAAAGACCATCGTATAGGTATAAACATATAACTGATTACAATGCGTTTCATGAAACTATAGCGACACGATTGCGGTGAGGGGAAGATGGGTGAATACCGGTCATCAGGTAATACCGGTCAATGACATATCTCTGTAAATATTATAACATAAGATACTACAATTATGTACATTGATAAATAGTGTTATCAAAACCTAATATTAGATGTTTCAAAGTTTTTTTCAAAGTTACAAAAATTTTCCCCCCAAAAATATGTTATCAATATTTTTATCATTGTTGATGTAAAATTTTTCAAAATTAAAAATCATTTCAAGGTAAGAATTTTTAATTATTTTTAAACTGCTTGTTTTATTGACATCTAAAACATGCATATATTAGGTATAATGTTGTTTTAATATTACATTTAAATTATCTAGTTTTAAATTATATCAATTAAAAATTTAAGTCAAATAGGGTAAAACCGGCTAAAATCGATGGGGTAATGGCGGCCAATATTTTTTAATAAATGAGGTTCCATATCAACATGATATTCAATTGTATAACTTAATATATAAAATATATTTTAAATTC
>JAIPRL010013629.1:0-10330 GCA_025469235.1 Pemphigus obesinymphae
ATTTCAATTTTCATGCAAGTCCTTTTTTTCGTCAGAATGTATTTTACCCAAATTTTTAAATAAATTTCTTAAAACATGCCGTGTGGATAGTAATTGTTTTCGAAATGGTCCCATCACACTACAGACTTCAAGCATTATAAAATAATTGTTGGTCACTTTCCACAAGTTTGAAAAAATAGGTCATCATCAATAAGCATAAGAATGAAAAAAATTTGTATAGAAATTAAAACGTTAATCTATTCTGTCATTGTTAAATTGAATAGTATTTTACACACAAAAATTTATATCACAGATTAAACATTTAATATTATGATTAATATAAAAATGTATAAGGATAGATATTATAGATTTATTTATTATCTATGGTCTGCGCGCATGCGTGGTAAGGACGTGGAGCCTAAAGATTCTTTGTGACGTGCAGACAAAGGTTTTGTTTTGGCCAAACCAATTTGAAATCCGAAATAATGTAATACTGTAATTTATATCAATGACTTGTATACGTTTATATACATCCGTGATTTACTAATTCCGATAATCATAAATGTTTATAATACAATTGTTGGGTACTATCCCGATTCTCAAGTATAGTGCCGATGTATTATTCATACATTTGTTACCGATTTTTCAAATGAGGTTCATCCTTATCGGTATTTTACAGTAACAATTATAGATTTCTGAATTATAAAAAAGCACTTATGTTACGTATACGTAATAGTCGATTTTTCATGTATGTATGTTCAAGTAATTATAATGAATTGATCATTGATAATCAGATTGTCCATAACGTATTATTAATTAGATATTTATCAAACATTAGATTGTGACTAATCAATATATTATTAGGTAGTAGTTACCTATCTATATACTTTTGTAGTTAGTAGTTATTAGTTTGGTTGATGTTTGCCCAAAAAAATATTTTATAAATGTAGAGGAAATACAAAATAGGTAATAAATAAAATTATCATGCTTACTTATTTTATTAATTATTATAATTATTTCATCAAAGCTCTACAAAACCATTTTCACACATTGTAAAACCAATACATTACTCACTACGCTTACAATTTAAAAGAATGTAGAAATATTTTATTATTGATAGATGATAAATACATATTTGTACATATTACATATATGCTTCCGTGGATCGTACATGGTCATTAATGATAGTAACCCATATTAGACATATTATACAGGGAGCTATTATACATGTCTGCATGGTACATGCATGCACATAAAAATTCATATTTTTACTTAAATAGACAGTTCTAATTAAATGTGTATATGAATTTTAATTTTGAAAAAATATTCAAATTCTACATAACCGGCACGAAGAAATATCGAGGTACCTTTTAAAAATTGTTCTTGTTTAATTAGCTGTCTGTATTCATAATTTTGAAATTTTTGTAACTTTTGACCAAACAACTATGGTGTTATTAAAACCAATATTAATAATACTACAACTTTTTATATTTTGAATATAAAATTTTATATTTATATTGATTATTATTTTTAGTACATTATTTATTAATTTAATTTATATATAATTTCAGGACTGCTTATTTAAAAAGCTGTGACCATATTGTCAAAAATTCATAACGATTTACTTAGCTGCATACTCCATTGCCCGGTTCTGCTGACTTTAAATAGACCAGAAAATGGTATACTAAAAATGACAAAATAATGATTATGCTTTACATAAAAAAAGAAAAAGAAAGAACTGATTAACACATTGAGAGCAGATAGCAACCAATCCCCTTCTCTGAGGTGGACGTCAACAACTTTTTTCTATTTTCAAACATATCCCTACATTTCCAGCCTGATTTTTCAAAAAGTTATGAGAAAGGTGAACTGGGCCTCAATTGTTTTTAAGAAAATCAAAAAATCAAACACGAAAGACATTTCTATGAATTTCTCTTTTTTTTTTTTTTACTTAATTCCTGTTTTTCTTAGCAGCCTACCACTAGACAAAACTTCAACCCATATCAGAGTCAGTGTATTGAAATGTAGACAGCATACTACCATAGTGATTGCATAATAATAAAATCTAGTATGTTATTTTATTTCTTAGTGTTTTCATTAATATTTTACAAGAAAGAATTAATATTTATAGTCGGGGGAACGAAAACTGGCCACTGGTAAATGTGTAAGTAACATTTTTTTTTACTCATAAGGAGAGGTTCTCAAATTAAGACACGATTAAGTTGCGAGTTGCACAGTCTGTATACAACGTCTGGCTGGCTACAATTTTGAATACGTCTTTATTATTTCCTTTTTAGATTCGTTCTGGGTAAAATTGGAACCTTTTGGCTATTGTAGGTTTATTTAAGAGTGGTTGTAGAACGTTATCACGATTTTCGTATGTATCACTAAAAACTATTTTACGTTACCCCAATGGAAATAAACTGTCAGGAGTGTTCACATCAGCGGCCACTTTTCGTTCTCCAAACTATAATAGCAATAACAACATTCTGTCTGTGAAATTTATTTTGTTACATTATGATTATATTAAATAACTAGTTATTTCAATTTGAAATTTATTGTACTGATTGTTTATATCTGTAGTGTATTTATTACATGACTACATCTTCTTCGTTTCTCCTTCGCCTTCTCTCCCAACTATATGGGGTCAGCCACCCTGGTCCTACACTTCCACTTAACTCTATCAACCGTATCTTCTTCACGTACTCCCACCTTCCTCATATCACTCGCCATCACATCCCCCCATCTCTTTTTCTGTATTCCTCTCCCCCTCTTACCAACAACATGCATTTCCATTACTAATCTTACTGCCTCAGTCTCTTCCCTCCTTAATACATGCCCAAGCCATCTTAACCTATTCTCTCTCATTTTGTCTTCTATCGAAGCTACCCCTATACTACCTCAGATATACTCATTCCTTATTTTATTCTCTCTATTAACTCCACTCATCCACCTTAACATTCTCAACTCAGCGACACTCATTCTCTGTTCTATCTATCTATCTACTGCCCAACATTCTGTTCCATACTTCATTGCAGGTCTCACCACTGCCTTATAAAATTTACCTTTCAAACTAATAGGGATTCTTTTATCACACAGAATACCTGAAGTTTCTCTCCACTTCGTCCATCCACACTTAATCATGTGTTTCATATCCTCTTCGAAACCCCCATCCTTCTGTACAACGGACCCTTAATACTTGAACCTCTCCACTTCTCCCACCACATCACAACTTAACTTTATTTCTAGCTTCCTATTCCATCTGTGTTCCCTTTCATCAAAATCATACTCTATATATTCTGTTTTACTCCTACTAATCCTTAGTCCTTTACTTTCCAGAGCTTCCCCCCACTCTTCAAGTGTACCATTCACTTCCTCAGGACTCTCTCCTATCAGTACTATATCATCTGCAAACCACATGCACCATGGTACCTCCCCCTGTATATCCTTTGTTATCCCATCCATTACCAGGGAAAATAAGTAAGGACTCAAAACTGAACCCTGATGTACCCCCACTCAGATCCTAAAATCCTCAGTTCCTCCACACAGACTTATCACTCTTGTACTCGCCCCTTCATACATATCTTTAACTATGTTCACATACACCATTGGTAATACTTTCTTCATTAATGCCCACTTTAAGATCTCCCTAGGAACCCTATCATAAGCCTTCTCTAGATCAATAAATACCATATACGATTTGTTTTTCCTTTCTCTGTACTTCTCTACAATCTATCTCACAAAAAATATTGGCTCCATTGTTGACCTCCCAGGCTTAAACCCTAACTGATTTCTAGTAACAGTTGTCTCACCTTTTACTCTTTTATCTATTATCTTTTCCCGAATCTTCATACTGTGGCTCATAAATTTTATCCCTCTATAATTTCCACAATTCTGTACATCTCCTTTACCCTTAAATATTGGTACTACATAACTCTTATTATTGTGTATTATTATTCTTATTAGTGGCATATTACCTCTACTCACGCCCACAACTTCCTTAACAACTTTCTTAACACTCTCTCCTACCTTTTCTCACATTTCGTTTATATTCCCTTCCATGTTCCACATCCCTGTCGTAATTAGCTTCCTTATAAATACTTTTTAATTTTCACCCGTTAGTTTCCACCACCTAATCTTCGGTTCCTTAAATATATTTCTGTTTTTTTACGCCCTATTTTTTCTACACCAAATATCCATAATCATTAACCTATGTTGTGCTGTCACACTTTCCCCCGGCATCACCTTATAGTCCTTACACCGTTTCAAACTCCCTCTCTTCCACATAAAATAATCAATAATCAATTTGTGATTTGTGCCCTCCACTCTTATAAGTTATATTATGCTCTTCTCTCTTCCTAAAATAAGTGTTTACAATTGCTAATTCATACGCTGATGCAAAGTCAAGTATTTTTTCTCCAGCCTCATTTGTTTCTCTATACCCATGTCCTCCATGCACTCTATCATAATCTATTCTATCACAGCCTACATGTCTATTCATATCCCCACGAATTACAATATTCTCATTTCCTTGTACTCTTTGTATTACATCATCCATCTCTTGCCAGAACTCCTCTTTCTGACTTTCCTCACATCTCACTTGTAGAGCATACGCACTTACTATATTTATTACCTTATCCTCTAATATTACTCTCACTAAAATAACCCTATCAATTTTTCTAATCACCTCTACCACTTTTATTTTCATTTCTTCATCTAATATCACTCCTACACCATTCCTTGTCCTAGTTCTTCCTGAATATATGATTTTCTACCTCTCACCAATTTCTCTTGCTTTCTCCCTTTCCACTTTTTTTTTGCACACAACAAATATTCACATTCCTCCTTTTCAAAACTTCTGCTATCTCCCTACTCCTACCTGCCAATGTTTCTACATTCCACGTACTTACTACCACTTTGAACCTATCCTGCGTTCTGAAGCGCGTATTTAACCCAAAACACTTTGGTGCTTTCCCTATACCATCGACGTTACGACCGTTGGGTAGACCCGCACATATAACTGATGGAACGGCTACCGCAGCCGCTGTCAGGCTAGTACTGGTCACTTGGTCTCACAGGCTATCTCTACACCCAAGTACACAATTTTGTTTTCCCCGCGAACATCCGAGATGGGAAAACTCGCCTATATTCTTTTTAAGACTCCTCATACTTTTTTGACAATTTTTATGTCGGCTGTCGACCTGACGCAACCTCAATTAGTTGACTTCTACGACAGGCATGGGGAAACTGTGGTGGTATTCTTAGCCTCCTCCACATTATGTTTTACATAACCACATCATACCATAATAATGACGATATATTATTATGTTCAAAATTTTGAAAAAGCATTATATTTTGTAAAATTAATATTTTTTTGACTTAAGTATCTAAAAGAGGATGTTTTAAAAATATATTTGTGTATCATAATTGAATTCCAAAACAAAATCTTTATATTTGATATTCCAGTTCATTAGGTATATTATTATCTTAGGTTATAAATAATGTAAAGTTCTTATATTGAATTAATGCAACTTTGATGAAAATTTTGGCAATACTTAGAGTTTTCCCATTCATTATTAAATATTTTGTATTATCGCTATAACTATTGTAATTTTGGTAATAATTGAATTTACATCATTTGTCGGATAGTGTTTTAAAATTAGCTATATATCTAATATCGTTGTTTGGGCCGGGAGCGTAAAATATTATTACGCGCGCCCGGTTACCTATCTACTTCGCGCGCGCCACTTAACACGTTATTTAAATCGACTCGGTCGGCCATACAGTGTGTATATGTGTGAATAGAACCCTACAGTTCCTAACCGGGGTCACCGAGGTAAACTAGGGCTTATGTAGATGGAAAAGTGTGTACAGTGTGTATATGTGTGGGTGTGTAGGTATAGGTACTTAAAAACTATGGGACGAGGTAAATTTAAAAACTAGTAAAAATGGTAACTCATATTTGATAATTGCCGTTGCTGTATTGCTAGTACAACTAAATAATAACAATAATATAAATAATAAAAATCACAGCAAAACAGAATATATAAATATAATAATAGGTAGGTACTCACAAACAATGTCGAGCGCAGACTGGCCAGCCGCAATACCTATCCTGAATAAATAAAAGACACGTAGGTACACACAAAATAATGGAAATAATTTACACACACATATTTTATATGGTAACAATAAGTAGGTAACAATTTTCAATATTGTTTGACTATTAAATCCGATTTTAACAGTAATAAACAAATTAAATACAAATAATATAAGTAAAACAATTACGGCTATTTGAGCACTCGAATGAAATAACAATATTAAATGTTCGCGATCAGCGCGTTACCAAAGGTGTACAATTCTAACTCGATTAGCGAGAGAGAAACTTTTAAAAATTCATAATAAACAAAACATTTTTTCAATTATATGAGTCGCTAACTAACTAACCACAGCGGGTGTATATTGCACGACGGGCGGAAAACAACGACTTGGGGCAATTCGTGCCGAAATAATAATAAACAATACAATAAATAGCTATTAGAGCCGTTTTTTATACTTTTGCTTATACAATAACAATACAGCCGTCGAACGAAACTAAACGACACGACTAAAAAAGAAAAAAGTGCATTTACACGACGAACTATATACAAAGACTGAATATTTTTACGATAATATAATTCACAATAACAGATAAACATTGGTAAACTTAATTAACTAGGGTGCGTGTGTGTGGGACCGGTCGGCTTTAATTGGGTCGTCGTTCCGGCGCATTGGACAGCCGGTCTTCGGCGTCAACAATCGTAACGATCTGATATGTATTAATTTTGTTCATCTTAAGTCAACCTTATTATCAATGCTAATAATTATGTTCCTTATTTAATAACATAAAAGTATTTGTAAATTGAAAAATACAGAATACTGATCTGAAATCAAAAGGATTTATTTTTCACTGAAATTTTATATTAATTTTACAATAAATATAAACCGGATAATATAAGAAATTACAGATTTTGATACTAGGTAAATATTAATTTATATGTATAAAAACATTTCATGAATATTATATCTAAATACCTTTAGTTATAACAATATGTATACAACGTTAAAATATTAATACTAATTTATTCAAATAATACTTATGGTGAATTTTTAATTTAAACCTAAAAGATAGTTTCTATTTTTTTATTTATCCAAACATTATATTTTAAATTTTAGAGAATTTTGTTTATTTACTTCAGAGGATACTATGCTATTTTTTGTTGCGAAATAGTACTTTCATAATTTAAGTGCTATTAAGTACAATAAACGTTACGAATTATACACCATTTAAAAGATAAAAACATTTTTGATGTTTTGTTGGAATTAGATTTTCAAAATAATGTTTTGTATTTTATATATTTGAATATTTACAAAATATATAAATACTATATTTTTAATTGGTTAATTAATACAGTTTTTAAAAATGAACTTCCAACAAAATATATCTAGTTTAAGTTTTCATTTTTTAAACGGTTGTACAATTTTGTTTCTATTATCTTTTAAAGGTACAGAGAATCTTCATTGGGTACGTAACTATGTTTAATAAATATCATATTACATAATAATAAAAAATGATACCTACTGATATAGGTCTATTTTTAAATTACATTTAAAATATCGTTAAATATTTAAAATTTTTCTTAAAATGTCATAAAAATTTCCAACACAATAACCCGTAAAATTTGGGTGTGTGACCATGGTAACATTTGATTTAGGTACCTATTTTGTACTTTATTTAGGTACTACTTTAAATTTACCTACATTTTACATTTTAAATTTAACTATGACATTGGCATCGCTAGCCTATCCTGTCCAAACGAATAAGCATCTATAGTATTGAATTGAGCCGCAAAATCTAGTGTTTTAAATAGAACTGCCAAATTTTGAGGAAGGCCAAAATGAATGTTAAGCAATCTTAAGGGGATCATTTAGAAGTGGTAATTTATTAAGGAGTTGTGTGTAGGAAATTATTATATACGAGTTACGCAGTGTTTGTGTCAGTAGTATTTGGAGATTTGGTCTTTAGTATGTATGAATATATTTAATAATGTGATTAGGATTCTAAAAATTGATTTGAATTTGTGCTGAAATCTACTTTAGAATGATTTTTGAACTTTTGGAAATGTCAATTATTAAATGTCTAAATATATTAACTTAATTTTAGATGGACTTGGGGAGAAAAAATCAAAAATGTGAGTAAGTCGATCTAAAGTAGACATTACTATAAATCGCAGCACTAGATCTATCAGTATGTTGGAAATAGAAGTGGTCTAAATTGATATGTTGCGTGTGTGATAGAGAGAAAAATTGCAAACGTCACTCCCAATCCCCTTAAGGACTCTACAGAATGAAAATAAAACCATTTAATCTTACAATTTTATAACTGAAAATATTTTAATGTTCAAAAAATTATTTGTTATGCCATCGTATTTTCATTATTTTAATATAGTGTGTATATGAAAAACACAGTAACAGTAAAAAAATTACCGATCGACTCCACCACACACACTAATTTCATTTAGAGCAGGCATGTGAAACACGAGGCTTTCGACTATTTTTTTGCGGTCCACGGCCACCAGGATCATTGGATAATTAAGTGAAAATAAAGATCAAAAATATTATATATGATTCTGTGTTAAAAGTAGACATTCAACAAGATATCTCTCGAAATAGAAAAGAGATGTCAGATATCGTAAACATCAAAAAGAAATTGATAATTTAATTTTTATTTTTTTTGTAATTTAAATAATGTACAATTAATTAATATATTAAATACTTTATTTTTATTTTGAATTTGATTAAAATCTAATAAATAATTAAAAATACTTTAAAATAATTTGATAATATCTAATGTGACTTTAACTGATATAATTTAAAAAAATGTATATAACAAATTTTTTTTATGCGGCCCGCATAGTATTATATTCTATGTTATTTTCAATATTTTTGGTCTAGTTAATACTTTACGTTTGACATACCTGATTTAGAGTATGCTACATACCTATTTTAAAGGGGTTTTGTATAGGCGATTTTTATGACATTTTAAGAGAAATGAAAATCCAACAATATAAAAATATTTCAATATATTTTAAAAATAGTATATTTTTAAAATATACCCGTCTTAGTATACTTTTTATTATTGTATAATCACGATATTTGTTTAAAAAAAAAAAACAAAAAAATTGTTTTTGAATTTCCAATAGTAGGTACCTACATAATATTGTATAATTATCGTTAGTCAACAATTTCAGTGTCAATAGAAAGATGATGACATTAACTATGATTGTAAGCCAGCACTTAGTAATTAATTAATTATATCATGTTCAATATACTGTTGAAAATCATAAAAACATCTTATTTGGTCCCATTTATAATGTTATATTATTATATAACTTATTATTTATTTGGGGTTTCTGATATTAATGTTAATATAGTGTTTTTTTCAAATAATCTTTATTTATAACAAATTAATGAATTATAAGTATAAATTATTAAACAATGTGTTATTATTTAATTTAAACCTAAAGTCTAAAAGTCAGTTACAAGCTTAGTTTGAATTTGCAAGTGGGTTGAATATTTGTTATATACACGTATACCGTATACGGTATGAGTGTATGACGTTGAACCTATACCCGAGTATCAGATAATGAATAGTCTATTATTATAATAATATAAGATATTTTATAAAGAATTAAAATAGAATATTTAAAAACCAAAAAAATTACATTTATATAGTGATATATATATAAAAAAAAAAAAAAGAAAAAAAATGAGAAAATTATGTAAAATATTACATCGTACTAACAAAAACATAGTACAGTAGATTATTAATATTTAATAATAATTAATAAAATATTATTTATTACGTATGAAGCACAATTATAAATCATTTGTGTACACACCAGTGGCGTATCTGGATCTCAATTAAGGAGAGGGGTACGTGTATAAGTAGTACATGTAACAATGTAATACATAGCATCAAAGACCAAAGTGTACTTTAAATTTGATTGTTGAATATATAGATATTAGTAATGTATAGGGCTGCGCAATTATTCCGATTAATCGTTTTTTGAAAACGATATAATCGATTAATCGATGTTTTTTAAAAGAAAATTTTAATCGATTAATCGAGCATCGATTAATCTTCACGATACATCGATTAATATACGGTATACCTCCGTATACACCACTGATTATATAATTAGGTATATTACGTTTTATGATAATCTAACAGTTGAATAAAAGCAAACTACAAGTGTATCCATATATTTTTAAAAGGAAGAGATCTCTCGTTCCACTTAAAATAATATTA
>JAIPRL010013630.1:0-10329 GCA_025469235.1 Pemphigus obesinymphae
AAGATTTTATAAATTTGTAAATCTTGAATATTAAATATATTAAAAAATATTGAAAATATTAAAAATATGCTCCGACCGATGCAAAGTAAACTTGTTCACCAATTCAAACATTTTTACATTTTTTAAACCGAACGAATATAAGTATCTTAAAATTTGTCAGTCGCTTAGGTCGTTTTGATGAAAAATTGATGAAGCAGAGAGCCGCCTTAAGATATATTCAAATGTTGATTGATGTTGCTAGGTAACTATATAGAATATAACAAAAACCCATTAAATTATCTCAAAAACCACTATGTTAACGATATATACATTGTGGCCATTCCATTGAACACAAAATTTCGAATATTACCGGGGGATAAGAAATATAAACATGATATTATCTAAAGTTAATATTGCTTGAACAACCCCTAAATATTATTCAAACATTATGAAATTTATACAGTACTATTTTTTCATTAAAGGCGTTGGATATAGATTTTTTAGGAGTTGAATCTAGGCAATTTTTTTGCAATTTTTATGTGCGTGCGTGCGATTGTATAAATGCTCTTTAGTATATGTGACTCTCCCTCCGTACCACTTGACCCGCTGATACCGATTCATATTATAATATTATTATGACGACTTCTACTAAAATAGTAATATCTGTATAAAACCGGTTTTCACACTAATAATGAAAAATACAATGGAAATAAATCTATAATATTAGTATTGTTTATCGTAAAACTTTACTGTAGTAGTAGTAGTAGTAGTTCTATAATAAGTTTTACTACTACACTAGTATACTACTGTACGTAGTATGTATAGAGGAACATGTTGTAAAGCGTAATTCTATGAGACGTTAAATACTGATATAATTAAACTATAACCATATTTTAATAATAACCTCCACTACGATTATCCCTCTAATTTTCGTTTTTTTACATATAGACACGAACTAAGATAGTATGGATTGGGAACGACATGGAAGGCGGGTGGTAGTTGTGCGATTACATTTTATTACGGTGAAATTAGTAAATGGGGGAATCTAAGCGATAATCTATCATGCGATCCTAGCGAACATATGCCATACTACACAAACGTAGCATGTAGTCTGCATATGAATATGTTGTTAAAACTATAAACTAGGTGGCATTTTAATCGCATAGATTCCCCCACCTTGATATTTACCGTAACAATTTGTCTGCACGTATTAATCCGTCGTTTCCAGTCCATACTTCTTTAGTTCGTGATATAGATAATAAACGTTTTTATTTTATCTCTATGATAGTAAGAAATGTAGTGATAAGTACTAAATAGTTGATTTCAAGGACACTGAAACCATAAGCTGCCGATCAAAGGAAAATTTCCCAGTGTCGATTTTATAACCGAAGTTATAATTCTGTACCATTTTGACAAATTCTGATAAGTGCTAAAAAGACGATTTCGAGATTATACTTAATACGTGAACAATGCAGTCCACAAATAATCAATAAAAAAATATAAGCGACTTGATTCTTTGTGCTGTAAACTTAACACAACTTCGTAAAATAACTTATATTGCCTAGGTGTTAATAAATCTAACGACCCGGTTTTAATGGATAACATACAAATATTTGAAAATAAAAGGACCACTGTTACTTACTCATGTGTAAATCATGACAGACAAATTATTGTTAAGTATAATTTACAAAATGAAGTTTCTCCTATAACAGTGAGCAAACATCTTTTACACAATGTATTTGGTTGTGGAAGAAGTAAAACTAATATTATAATATATAAGAAAAAATATCTACATTTGGAATTTGCATTTAGTTTGCGAGAGGTTAACATCCTCCTCACAATTTAAATAAAGAAAAAAACTGACAGAACAAAATACATACGATTATTCAAATTATGCGAGTCATTACTATAGAAAAAAGAAACAGCTTAATGTACTTGTCTCCTGTACTCAATATACAAAAGATGAGTTATACGAAAAACAAATATCTAAAAATAAAAAGAGTAGATGATTTTTTATTTAGTATTTTACATCATTTGGCTTTATAAATATGTTTTTAATGAAAGTGAACTTGAGTTTCAAATAATACATGTGAATAGACGTAAAACATGCGACGAAAAACAAGTATATGACAAAGAACTAGAAATTCTAACTAATAACATAAATTTACATAATAAATAATGATTGAAATGACATACAAGTAAAAAAAGATAAAGATTATTAACTCAAACGGTGAAAATAATAAAATATATTTAATATGCAGTAATGCTTACCAACACCGGATTTTAAAACAAATGTGGTATTTTACAAAAGGTGGCTGTGGACTTAAAATCAAATAATAAGATATATCGCAAAAAAGACGACATTTTGTTATATGTGGCATCAATATTCTGGTGATCGTGGATCAAAAAAAGTTGCATCAATACTTTACATATATATTGATGATAATGTACCAAATAGTGTTGATTCGGAATATAAATTTAGCATTCATTTATAAAAGTCATTGTTTAAAAATGTCTTATACCCGGTGTAACACATTTAGAGTGCGACTCCGACCATGTTAGAATTCACTAAAAATCACTCGGATTCAGAAATTATTATCACAAAAGATTTGTACAAAATATAAGAATACAAATTTTACTAAAATTTGTGGAAATGTAGAAAGAAAGCTCTGAATCATATTCAACTTATTGATGACTAATAATAACTAATGAAAAATTAAATTGACTAAATATAGTTTAGTTAAGATATGATAATAATTTTGGTGTAATAAAGTTTGGTTATACTCTAGAAGATAATGAACTTTTTAGAATAAAAGAAATAGAGATAAAGCTATCGTTAATATTAAAAATTTAATAATTGCACAAACCACTCTGGCACTTGCCCATTGACCCTGAAAAGAAAAAATATCTTATTTGTTTGTTACCATTTATAGACGTATTATATTATCCATAATATCATCAAGAAGAATAAGACTGAATAACAAATTAAAAGTTCTTCTTAATCATATACATTTTTTTAAAGTAAATTAATTTTTAAGTTTAGTAATATTGATACTTTGTTACATTAATTATGTAAGTATAACAGTTTTTTAAGTAAATAAAGACTGACAATTTAAAACATAATAGCAATATGATATTATTTCAAAAAAAATGTTTAAACATCTTAATATTACTTTTAAATTTTAAAGTTAATTATTTTTATTTTATATATATTTTTAAAAAAATTTTTTTTATTTGGTTTTTCAGTTTAAAATTCATTATGTTCAAAAAAAATTATCAGTGTAAAAGAAATATATGTGTATTTATATTATATTCCATTTTGGCAGTTAAAAAAAATACCAAAATATGATATGTGTATTTTATTGCTTTTGATCAATATAAATTCACATTCAATTATTATAAATTATTTCCTTAAGTTTATCAAAACAAACTATAAATAACCTTAATTTGTTCAATTATCAAAATAAAAATAATGTATGGTAAAAAAAGTTTGAAAGGAAATATGAATACATATTTTATATAAGTCATCCTGTAAAATTAAGTTTCAACACCAAACAGTTTTTGCTATAATGGTACAGAATTAGTACGTCATCGTTATAGGTGATTGAAAATTACATCAAATACGGGTCCAGGCAGATTCGGAGGATGAACGACTTGAAAGCGACTCTCAATTTTCATCTGTTTCCAATTAAAGTAATACATTATGTAATCGGGATCTTTGGATAGTGCAGCCAGATACATGTCGTCGCAAGAGAACTCTAATTTCATAAAATTGTCAGCAATCATCTTTAACGGTGCAGCCAGCCGCCGTAAGTGTTTTGACTTCACCAAATCATATACACTGATGGTCGGTTTTCGATCATTTCCAATTTCGACAACAGCCAAGAGGTTTCTAAATAATATACACATAGTATGTAACATTAGATATTGAATTACCGTCTAAATTATTGGTAGTTATTAGTTATAAATATTACTTTTTACCAACTAATTAGAAAAATATTTAATTAAATAGTGTAAAGAAAATGAGATTCTTTGTATAATAAAGATATATAATATTGATATATTGTTTTTCAAAATCTTTAATTTTAGATTTTGGAATAAATCAATTTTCGCGTCTATGCAATCATTTTCCAAAATATATATTTTTCATATTGAATGAATACGATGGTATCTTTAAATGGATTTTTAATGGGAATTAGTTTCTTAGATACTTAGATACTGATATCATCACTACAAAATACATTTATTGCATTTTATCAATTTACAAATTTTTCTACAATTAACGAATAGGAAAAATGTTTTGTAATACATATTAAATAAGTTATATTATAAAACAAAAATATTAATTTATTGCATTCTTCGGTGTGACATACGTGATCTCATGTGACAGCGGCTTTGATAACACAAATATACAAGGACGTTGTAAATGTCGTGTGACAGGGTATAGACCTATTAACTAAATGGACTGAACTTCGGATCAAAAACACTCAGACAACATATGATAAGCCAAAACGAGTATTGTGGAAGAAAGAATTATTCGACTTCGTTTATTTCATGGTTTTTGTAGTACACAACATGATAATACCACAGGGCACAGATGATAAAAACTTGTATTAAAATTTGTATTAAAAACTGTCACATTATCAAATACTCATTTACAGTATTAATTGCTGTTATTGTATTCATAGACCTATTAACTAGGTCTATGACTGTATCACTAAAATTGTTCGACCATATCTGTAATCAAGATCCCGAAAATAATCATCTAATTCAAATAATCTTCAAAATTTACTTTACTATCCGTATATACCATTTTAATAAATCAAATAGTCAACCAAAAGACATAATAAGATCACATCTAACTAAGCTTGTTTACTTCCATCATCAATAAACTTCCAGTTTCATTTATAAAATTTGTATAACGTTTTTATAAATATATATTAAAATTTCAGGCAAAATAAATTATTATTTTTCATTAATTATCGCGTTTTTATTTATTTTATCATGGAATAAACCGTACTAAAAAATCTTTTCTTCCATAATACTCATTTTTGCTTATCACATGTTGTCTATGTGTTCCAATAGGCTGGGTGTAAGGAAGGCGCAGTCCATTTAGTTAACAGGTCTATGGTACCGGGCACGAAATTTCAAAATGTGTACCGTTGGTGCATTTTCCATTTCCACCCGTACTCACTCCCTTCTATCAATCTTGTTATCACTGTTATTTCCAGTGTTATAATATTAATTATTATTATCTTAGGTATGTAATTTTTATACTTAATTTTATATTTGAATTGTTATTAAAGAATATATTAGTGTCATTATATTACGAATGATTAGAGTCTAGGAAAACAGCTTGAGGACGGGCCACGCTCACTACGCTCTTGAATATCGCTCTGCTTCGCTTCAATCGAAAATATCCCCCCTCCTCCCGATTTATTGTAAAAAACCACATCGGGTAGGTAACAGGTAACACTAATAATATTTTGATGATATGATCAGATTCATAATAGAAAAAGTGAGGACGGGAGGAAATGCTAAATGGGTTGACAGTGACACGTTTTTGAAATTTCGCGTTCTGGGCCGCGAGTTCTGTCACTCTTGAGCGGTATCGAACATTATTTCCAGAGCTAAAAGATAAAGACTTTCAAAGAGATAGTCTGGATCTTGTTGCAGTCTTACATACTATAACTTATAATTAAAAACTTATGATAAACAAGTATTTACTATATAGTTTTAGGAAATTTTTAGGAGTAAGATTAAGATACGCAAAAACGATATCAGCGGAGGAACAAGCGACTTTAGCTAAGGAAGGTAGTTCCTTTATAAATTGGTTCCACACTTCATGTAGATGATCTGGTAATGAGATATTCCAGCGTAACCCATGTTTTCATAAATCTTGTATAAAATGTTTTACCCATAGTAAGGTGGGATCTAAAACATTAATGGGATCGATGAGTCTAGCAATTGTTGAGAACACATTACGCTTAGTGTATTGTTCAGGTTGAAGACTGATGTGGTAAGCAAAATTATCCAATGTAGGTTCCCAGTGTAATCCCAATACTTTGACAGACTCGTTACTATTTGGATCTAATGAAATCTGGTCATAGTAATACTCAGCTTTTACCTGTTGTAGGATGACCAGACAATTACTGGTCCTCTTATTTAGTGAACAGCCACAGAATTTCAACATACTGATGATACCCAGTTGAATTTTAAGAAGTTATTTTCTGTGTCAGCACCAATAACGATGTCATCGACATAGTTTAATTCAGTTAGAACGTTCTTTGCTGTGGGAAATTGAGGATTAATCTGAATATCTAACTCATGCAGGCACTTGATGGCCAGATACGGAGCCTAAATTAGCCCGTAGGTAACTGTGAGCAACTTGAACTCGATCATTTGGTGACTCAGATTACTATGCCATAGTACATGTTGATAAGCACAATCGTTGGGTGCCACTAAAATCTGTCGATACATCTTGGTCTTGAATATGAAGCACCTTACTCGAAACTTTAACAGGATGTCAAAAATGTCTGTTTAAACCTTCAGCCCTGGTATCAGTATAAGATTCAGGGAAAACCCAGAAGATGTGAAAGCCGACGTGTCGAAGACTACGCATAGATTCTCAATACTTTGTCCATCATACTTCACGAGAGCGTGATGTGGTGTTATAAAATACCTCCTGGATTGAGTGGCTATCTTAACTGATATGAACTGTTAGTATTCTCCATATAGAGAAGGATCTTTGATCAGACGATTTTCATGGTTGAAGAGATGTTTCAATGCAAGTGAACGTGATTTACTTTGCCCGTGATTTTTAGAGAATCTTTCAATGGACGTCATTGAACCCTTATTTTTCTTCTTGTAAAGACTGTTTTATTCGAAGGGAATAGTGTATTTAAAAGGAAGACCGGCATAAAACCACCATCCATGTTACATGATGTGTTTTGATTGAACCATCTTTCACACTGTTCGTCTTCAGTGGTTGAGTAACTTCCTCTATAGACCAAGAGGCCTACATAACATCATTCAGTGCCACTGACAAAGTGTATGGAAGACGAATCCCTTTTGTCTATTAAACCGCATATTGCCTCACCTAAATGGTGGTCAAGCACTGGCGGCAAACCTTGATGATATAAGATATTATATCCGGATGGATCACTTGCGGAAATAGATCTATCTCCACTGATTAACATGTCAATTGAAGTTGTTACGTATTATCGGTGGAAGTTTGTGAGGTTGGCATAGGAGTGATAATTTGTAACAAGATAACGACATCGGTAAAATAAAACGATTGTTTGTTATATTACAGTGGTACGAAATTACAACTAGTCATCCCCTTGACGTCATCAACAGGTTTTTTAGCTAACCTGACAATATTCAAATAGTCTTTATGTCTTTATAAAACTATGTTTAAAACACCGTATTGTAATAACTGACACCTACGAGCCACTATCTTATAATACGAGGATGTTTTGAAAAAATGTTCTATAATAATTAACGAATAGAAAAAATGTTTTTTAATAAATTTATAAATAGGCTATATTATAAATCAAAAATATTAATTTATTGCAGTCTCAGATTCTCATTTGGTTATTGACACCGAAATCTTTGTTATTTTCTACATTTCTCACAGTAGCTGGATTATAAACTGATAAAACTAACCGAAAAAAATTCTTAATAAAAAAATATAATATATAATATTAGTATATTAGGTAGGATCTATTATATAATATGTTAATCCCGAATAAACGGTTTTTTGTGGAAGAGAAAATTTTTAATTTGATTCAAGATACCTAAAGTACAAAGAAAAATATCCTATTAAAGTGGTATCCTTCTATAAATTTATTACAAGAGTGTCTCTCTCTAAAACATTTTGATACTATAATAAAATGCACAGAATATGTCGTCGAGTATGAAAATTATAATTTAAAATCTCCATCAGTTATATTATAATCGGGCTAATCGTTAATTGAATGTTGGAAATAACAGGATTTAAACAGAGTGACTTATTTCCTTCAGACATTCACAAAATTCAGAAAGAATCAATATATAATCCTAAGGTATATAATTGGGAAATAATAGCCTTATAATCGTTTTGACTAATGTAATGAAATTGGCTAGCCCTATTACCATTGTCATTGTATATTAAATTATTTAAAGACTGCATTGTTAAAATAGAAATTTAATTATATGATAAAAAATAACCAAGTAACAATGTATTGTACAAAACGATAAGGACTTAAACAAAACTAATTTTTCAATTAATGATGCACAATACACCTCTCAAGTAATTTCTTAAGAAAAAATACAAAAAACCTTATTTTCTCTATAATTAAAACAAATTTTCACATGTCATCGAAGACCCCAAAAAATATTTTTCTTCAAATAAAAGAAGAAACATGAAGCTTGGTCAAAAATAATGATTGGATTTAATCGATATGGAAAAGTCTAAAAGGTAATTTGTATATAACATATATTTGTTGCATAACATATTTCGTTAATCATACTAGTACTTACTTATGATCATATTGTTAAATGTTGTTAAAAAAGTTAGTTAAATATAATTTTAGTTCTCATTCTGTAAAAGTGGGAACAAAAATGTTAATTATAATATACTCGTATATATAATATATATTAATTAAAAACCGTACAAACATGGTAATGTTACGACAGCATGTCACCCACCGAATCGGCAGTTGGTGTGGTCAGATACTATTCTGATCAATAGTACATCAAAAGCCTATATATAAATATATTTAAATAGGTCCCATAATTTTTTTGATTCTTGGTAATTTAAATTGGTCATCATGCATAACGCAGTTTTTTGAAATTAAAATACTATAAGATACGTGTACAAGTAACATACTTGCTGTTGCTGAGTTTCATTGTCGTGATAGTTCTCTCCGGTTCATCCAAATGCACAAACTTCTGAGTATTATCCTGTATATCATGAACGACAATAACACCAGCAGAAAGGTAAACTATTTGTTTATCGTTTATAAAAAAACAATTGTTAGACAATCCAATGTTTAGTCCGAAGATGAACTTCGGTTTTAAAGAATGTATTTGTGATATTTCTTCATGTTTTTTCATCATGTTTAATTATAATAATAAAAATATAAATATTTAAGTTGAAACCAAACAATAAATTACAGTATATTTTATATACCTAAAATTAAAACTAAATTCTACTATTTATATTAAAACAACATGTTATTATATTGGCATTTGTTATATTTGTTGCCACACTACACATACACTATAATTAATATATTACATAATATTATATAATAATTAGGGCTGTACATGTAATGTTCTAATGAATCAAAAAAATGAACGTATAAAATTGTTTTTGCTTTTAAACAAGAGACCCTATATTATAATGTAGTTATTAGTAAAACTGTTGTACCATGAATTCTACAATTCTACTATTCGGTCCATACACTCTTATTAACCGGCAAATATACCTACCGGCAGAACGGTGTAAACATTTTCGATCGTCGTTGACCGTTATCGCGTTCACATGTGCCGTTGGTGCGTGTCCGTAATCAATGCAATTTCGACCTGCTGTCTAATGTATTAGTATACGTAAGTTATTTTATTAGTTGTAACACTGTTGTTTGGTACTTGTGTTGTATTATACATGGTATTAGTCTACTAATACGTTATATTACGTATAAATCACTTTACAATTATGGAAAAAAAATCTCCAAATCCTCTACCTACTAATGTCGTTGCAAAGTCAGGTGAAAAAATGGATAAAATCATTGAAATGGTTAACGATCTAAAAAATTCTCAGAATAAAATTATCTCATCCATAAATTCATGCCGTGAGTCCATCAAAAACCAAGACAAAAAATTCGTGTCTTTCGAAGCGAAACTCGATCTTCTATCTGATGTGATTATTGAAAATAAATCATTAAAAGAAAGGGTTATAAAACTTGAACTTAAGTTATCTGAAATTGAGCGTACTCAATCCTCAACACCTTTTGGTTCTATTTCCCAGGAAAATGTTTACTCGGAACTTTTAGATAGGCAGTCTAGGGCTCGAAATGTCATTCTATTTAATGTACCCGAAGCTTCTACATCTATACCTGGCCAATTAGATGATACTTCTTTCACAAATGACGTGTTTAATACCATTGGTGCTTCAGTTAACCCGCTGTCTGTACATCGTCTGGGTAAAGTTTCGACCAAGCCACGCCCTCTACGTATTACCCTTCCTAGCTCTCTAGACGTATTTGAAATTTTAAAAGTAAAAAGAAAACTTACTACTATGGATAAATTTAGTTCTATTCGTATTTCAACGGACCTTACTCAGTTACAACGTAAATATCTCTCAAA